>JAHHQI010000855.1:0-12114 GCA_028274465.1 Plantago ovata | reverse complement strand
TGGTAAGATGTTCCCAAGGACTAAAGATAATCACAAGTTAGTGGGACTTGCTTGTGTCAGAACTTAAGTCCTAAAATTAGCCACTAGTTGATGGTCAATTGAGATAGGGGATATCAATGATGCGATAGAGACTAGCATGTGTTCATCAGATCCTCGAGGAATGTAGTAGTTCGCACTGCTGCGAATAGCTTGGTTATTCATGATGGACACATGGACACTTTGGAGAGTGTTGGCCGCCCAGCTGAGAAACCATTTGGTAAATTCTATTTAAGTGTCTATGGGAGTATCGGATTGTAGGGTGATGTAATAGTCCTCAGACTTGAGGTCATACTACATCATATGTGGAATAATATACTTTTGACCATGCGCAATGCTTGCACTCTTAAAGTAGGGTAGATACGGCATGCGTTGGTATATTAGGAAGCATTGGTGTGAGTGATTGGACCAAGATCAGGATTCATTCGTCCGAATAGATTCAAGGAGAGAATACTCTACATCTCATATTTAGTGCGATCGTTAGTCAGTGGCCACTGCAAAGATATATGTCAAAATGGTGTTTGGACATAATCATCTAGATCGACTAAGAAGATTGAGAGACAATGGATGAGTTATTGGAATAGACACTAATCCATATTCTAGATTCATTCGAGTATTCGAGAATGAAAGGACCGTATCATCAAAGTACTCTACATCACAGACAGTTTGTATCTCCTCAACAAACGTTCCTTACATATTAGTATTGTCTAGTGATGATTGTCTAGGAAGATTCACTGAGACCTTGATTTGATCATTGCATGATATGTGAGGGCCTATGAGTCATATACACTAGGATTGATTCTCTCGATTAAGCATTAGGGTAAATTAAATGTCAATTGGATCGATAACATTGATTTACTATTGTCAAGGACATTTCATTTGATGGAAATCATTAATTAAGTTAAAATTAGATTTATAGCTTAACTCATATATTAAATAAATATCAATTGGATTGGTAAATATTTAATTTAATAGTATTGAGAATGATTCTATTGATGTAGTAACAACTAATTAATTAAGTTGAATTGGATTCAATGGATTAATTTATACTTTTAAAAGTAAATTAATTAAATTAGATTTAATTAATAAAAGAAGAAGAATAATTATATTAAATTGGATTTAATTATTAAAGTTAGAATGTGCATTTGAACCAATTTAGAATGAGGTTCAAGTGTTAAAAGCCCAAAAAAAAGATTGCTAATGATAGGCTTCGAACCCGTGACCTCCAGAAAATTAGCCTGCACACATACCAACTGGGCCAGGCCCATGCAAAATACCTAATCAGCGTTTTATCTATATGTTGCTGCGGCCGCAGTATCTGTCACAGCTGAATGATGAAACATGTTGTTGTTGGGGTGTGGCTAAGAGATTTCTTCATCTTTTGGGTTTCTTCCACGCGGTTGTATTCGTTCTAACTCTTTTCTTTTCTTCTTTGATCAATTCTCATTTTATTATGATCTTTGAGATTTCTTGTTTTGCTTAATGTAGATTTGAATATGAATTTACTAGCATCCATGGAGAATTCATCAACCAAGAATTGAACTACGTTTGACTTGATCCTGAGGGTACGTAGGCAGCTTAGAATTGTTTTGAGTTCAGTCATTCTTTAGAAGATCATGAATTGTTCTTTGAAGAACAAAATCATGATTAGATCAATGATTCATGGAAGCTGGAAGCTGGATAACGGGTAAGTCATTTGTATGGAGCATGTTAAATAATCATTCAATCAACGATTCATGTAGGAAATTTTCGAATTCCGCTGCATTAACCTTAGAGGTAATTTTCTACAATTACTAACAGCTGAGTCTTTGGTTGGAGTTGAAGTTGCGGTGGAGGGGGGGGGGAAGATCAGCTTAAATTAGCAAGGTCACTTGTGGAAATGTTTTCGGTGCCCAATATTACTCGGACTATAGGAATTATTAATATCAACCACTATTGGTGAGTCCATCTGTATGACTCTAATTTGGTGGTTCCTGAATTTAGTTTAGTATACCATAACATCTTGTTAGGTTTAATTGCTTTAGCTTTGATGAACAACATATTCTACCTTAAATTTTTCTGTGGGTTTGGTATTTTAGTATGCATTGGTTGTTGGAGTTATGTAATTTATATGATTTGTGGATTTGAGTGAAGAGACAATGTATTCAGTTCAATTCTTGCGAATTTATTATGTCCATTGTTGAAGTATAATGAAATGGGAATGATCTGCATTTGTGACTAACAAAGTTACATGATTACTGTTGGTCCCTTTAAACAACAAGAAAAGACTAGAGGGGGGGTGAATAGTCTTTTCAAACTTTTGTCGTTTAAAACTTTCTCAGCAAGTACTTATTACTTTTCAGTAATGAGGTTGCTGATACTTAACTTTCTCAGCAAGCGTAAGTTACTTTACAGTAGCTTGGTTTGCTGATACTTAAAATCAGAGAGCGGAAGTCTTTGAAACGATAAGTGCTTTTTCAGCAAGTAAAGTGTTTCAGCAAGTGATGTGAGTGACTGTGTACAAACAGATATAATTTGCTGAAAGCTAAATGCAGTAAGTAAATCACACAAACGCTTTTAGAGTGGTATCTGAGAGTGGCGTAATCTCCCAACTAATCCACTTTGTCCTTTCTAGGACTGAATCCACTAAGATATGATTGAGGTTCCTTACAATCTCCTATCTAAAGCGATTCAACAGAAACCAAAGCACACTTGCTTTGTCTCCAACCTAAACTAGAGAACTCAACCTTGTTCTCCACCAAACTTGGTACTTTTAATCAGCAAAACTATGCTCGATTAAGTTCCCCCTGAATATCACGCCTGAAAGGGTGTATTTTCAGTTAGAGAGTTTTGGGGTGAGATAACTTAATTATAACTTATTCAGTTACAACAAGTAATCTAAGAAACACAACTTGGAATACTTTGCAGTAAACAAGTTTGATTGTTTCTGGTGTCAAGACTTGTTCTTGTTCGAAAGAAAGAACACTTAACTAATTTCTTAGCCGAGTTTGTTCTACTTCTTCACAAGTAGCTTTTTCAAGCTTTAAGTCTTGGAACGGATCAATGGCAGTAAGAGAGTTTGAAGGTTTGTGAGTTTTAAGCACAAGTGAGAGTTTGATCACGTTGTTGACACACTTCAACTCTTTGCCGGATGACCTCTATTTATAGTGCAAGTAAGGAGCCGTTTGAATTTCAAATCCTAAGGCTTTTGTTCCTTAACATGTCACTATCTTGCTTTTGTACTTTCAGCAGCAACCTTTGTTTGTCTTCTAGTCTTCATGTCCTTTGTGTAAGCTTTGCATTAAATGCACCTTTGAATAGAATTCAAACAGTAACATTGGAGCGCAAAATCACGTACATTCAGCAAGAGGTCACATATGTTCATCAGCAAGTGTTTATTCTCAGTTTCAGCAAGCACAACCTACTCTGTCTTTCAGATTTTCACTTATGCAATGCTGTTGCTGAAAATTTCACTTTCTGAGCAACACGTGCCTTACCAGTCTTCAGCAATCTTCAAGTCTTCAAGTCTTCAAGTCTTCAGATCTTCAAAAGTCTTCAAGATTCTGACCGGTTTCTTATTTGCTTCAATAATTTGTTTGTAAAAACAAAATACATCTTCAGCAAATGCTTCAATAGGTCATTTTCTTTTCAGAAAATCAAAGCTAAGCATCAATAAGATATTTTCTTTTCAGAAAATAAAATACATCATACGCTAAGGTGTCAATAGATTAATTTCTTTTCAGAAATTAAGGTACGTCATCCACAAGGATAAAAACTTATCTAACACCTATCTAAGTCATCAGCAAACGTTCCTCTTTTACAATGTCCTTAAAATTCTAAATTCCTATGGACCTTAAGAGTACTAGTTACTGGACTGTTCTTAATTTAGCATGGTTAATTGCTCATCAAAATTACAAGTTTCCTAACAAATTTCCCCCTTTTTGATGTTAGCAATCCATGGCTAAATTAATTGTTACCCTTTTAGAGGTTTCTGATGTTGAATAAATCAGATGATTAATGCAAGCATACTTGAATTAATAAACAGTAAGCATAAGTAAGTTGCATAATCAAAAACCAATAAGAGTCAAAAAGAATTCATTGCTGAAAGTTATCATTCAAGAGTTTACAAGAAAGCATAGATAACAGAGAATCAGCAAACAAAAACTTTTAACAAGAAACTATTGCAGGGACTTAAACTCTTTCAGAGGATTTTCTCAGAATCTCTCTTACACTCTTCTCAGCAAGAGCAGTGAATTCAACACAATCCTTCTCGTAGTTTTCCAGTAGCCTACGGACTTGTAGTTGAAGAATTCTTGCATTTTTGCAGGCAGTATGATGATGCTTTTCAGCATTCATTTCCATGTAGTTAACAACCCACAAATGCATGCCCCAATTGCTGGCATGGAGAAGCTGTGTATCTGAAATGTTTCTCGGATGAATCTTTCTTAACCAGAGAAGATCATCTTCTTGATCCTGAGCAGTCAGATAGAAGTACTCATAAGGAATCAATCCAAGTTTCTTCTTAGGTTTCTTTGTTACCGGGTCAGCATAGAAAGCGATGCCAGTTGGTTTGATTATATCTGGTTCTTGTCTAAATGTCTTACCAATGGCAACTCTTCTTACATAACCTCAAGATTCAACCATTTCTTAGCAATATTTCTTGGGAGGGATTCTTCCCTTTGCTTCTTTTGGACCTTGAGTTCAATCCATTTGAACATCTGATTCAAAAGGCTGTAGGAAAGAACTCATTTACCAACAAATCTTCCAGCTTTAGGATCCAGCAACCATGAATGTTTCTGATCACATTCTGAGTGGTTTCATCATTGCTGGTCTTTGTATATTCAATGCCGGAGCCAATAGCAATGTTGGCCAGCCTTTTCTCTTCCTGTCTTTGCCTTCTTCTTCTTGTTTTAGCATTGTCTTGATCTCTTGCTG
Organism: Plantago ovata; assembly: GCA_028274465.1. Taxonomy (NCBI): domain Eukaryota; kingdom Viridiplantae; phylum Streptophyta; class Magnoliopsida; order Lamiales; family Plantaginaceae; genus Plantago; species Plantago ovata. The sequence continues at coordinate 7,164 of JAHHQI010000855.1, read as the reverse complement.
AAGAGTCAGACGAAAAATGCCTTGAGTGGCCAGACGGAGTTATGGCTGTTAAGGGTCTAGCTCTTATGGCTTGAGCTATTGTTTGATTGTCATCATCTTCTTCATCATCTTCATTCAGATTGTGATGACTTTCAATGTGACAGAAATCTTGAGTTTCAGCAGCGGTTTTTCTCTTTTTGGTACTTGCTGAATTTAACTCAGTTTCTGCTTGTCTTTTAGAACTTTGCTCTCTTTCAGCAAGAGGTTCTAGTGGCACATCCACAGCAGGAGTAGGAGGGGTTTGATTGCTTTTTCTAGTCTTCTTTTCCCCCTTAGACATGGATTGCAACATCGGAGTGATGTGCAGAGAATAAAACTCATTGCAATTTTCAGCAAGAGTGTTGAGACTGTTATATTTCATGATGATTTCTTGTTGGTCAGAGTTCATTGTTGCTAACTCTTTTTGAATATTCATCATGTTCTCTTCATGTCTTTTCTCTGTTGCGGCCTTCTCATCCATAATAGTCTGAGCTTTGACAAGAGCACTTTTTGCCAGTAAGAGAGCTTGACTTACATCTTCTTCATAGCTCTTGTGAAAAGACTTGTCTTTCTGAGCTATGGTTAAAGTTGTAGTGCGTCTCAGCACCGTAGCCAATATTTTCCAATGTCAAGTGGGCTCTCAGCAAGCAATGCCTCATCTTCAGCTTTGCAGGCTTCATGGACTTTCTTTAGTGCGAGAATTCTGGGAGTAAACTCCTCAACTCTTGGGAACGGCACTAAATTAGGTGTCAAGGAGTGAGCCTTAAGTTCAGTAGCAAACTGATCATCTTGTAAAAGCAACTCAGCCCTTAATGAATCTCCTTCATAGCTTAGATAATTAGGAGGAGGAATCTGAACGACTTTTGGGTCTCGCTTGGATTGTTCATCTTCATTTTCTGACAAGTCGTCATCATCCTCAGATTCATCAAGTTGAGCGACTTTTAAGCCTTTGTCAGTAGCTTCACTTCCTTTTTGTTGAGTGGTTGCTGATGGCAACGCTTCAGACTCAACGACTGGAGTTTCACCAGTAGATAGTTGTTTCAATTGAGTTTGGGGCTCAATTACTGGAGTTTCGCCAGTAGTTAGTTTTAATTGAGTAGTTGCTGAAGGCAACGTTTGAGACTCAATAACTGGAGTTGCGCCAGTAGTAGGTGGAAGGGATGGAACTTCCTTTGATTTTGGTCTTGAAGATTCACCAATTTCCAGATCCTGCGTATGCCTTGCATGGATCACGAGACTATTTTGTAAAGCGCGTTGGTAATCTTCATCTTCTTCATCCTCATCTTCAAGGTTTTCTTCAGTAACCTTGGCATCAGAAACTGGACTTTTGCCATTTTTCAAGGCAGCCCTTTTTCTGGCGTATTCTTCTTCAGTATCAGCACCTTGTACAGGTGCTTGATTTTCAGCAGCAGCAGGAGGAGGTTGAGATTCTTGCTGAGATTGTTGTTGATCAGCTTGCTGATTGTCAGAGGGATTAGTTTCAGCAGCTGTCAACTTTAATCCACCAGCACCAGGACTTGGACCTTGATTGTCATCATCTTCATCCTTTTTGTCCTTAGAATCTTTCCCTTCATCATCACTGGGATCAGTGGGAATGTTCTCATCTTCTTCTTCTTCTTCATCATCAGTCAAGATGACTAGCTCAACGTGCTTATACAAAGCAACACTTGTCACTTCCTCTTCCTCAGTTAATTTGTGGGATCAGCCACCACAGGAACGAACGAGCCTTTGAGCATCACAGCTTGTTCAGCTGGAGAGGCACTCTTAAATTTGGCCTTCATATTCTCTCTGATTTGAGCAATCAGATTTGAACTCATTTGCTGAGAATATGTCATTTCTTCAGGAAGTATGGAGTGGACAAATGTTTCGAGCTTCAGCAGTGAAGATCTCTTTTTCTCATTTGAGAGATGAAGGTGAAGATCTGAGAAGTCCATTCTCCTATATCTTTGCCAGTTGCTGACGGACTTAGCAACTCTAGACAAAGTTGTCCTCTTGAAGCTCAAGTAAAGTTCTTCAGAACTTACTTGCTGATCTTCAGTGATGAGTACCATTTCAGTGGTCTCCTTTTGAGCCTGAAAAAGAATTTTATTTAGATCAGGATTGGTTTGGAGAATTGTTTTAGAGTTTAAATCTGAAACATGATTTACCTGCTGAGAGTCAGCAAGCTCATGTAGTACAATTTCCATTCCATGAGGAGCTGGGGTAGCATCCTCCATTTGTTCATCCTGAAATAAATTAAAATTAGACACAAGTACTAAGCTGTCAAACTTAGTTTTTATACCAAAATTATTAACTACCTGCTGAGCAGGGAGTGTTGGTTCTGGTTCAGAGGCTTCAGCAACCATCTGACTTGTATCTTGAGAAGTCTGTAGAGATAGTATAATATTAGCAAAAGAATAAGTTTCAGAATTTGAAGTTTTACTGATGGTTGAATTAACTACCTGCTGAGGAAGGACAGGTTGTGGCTCAGTCCTTTCAGCATTAACAGTTTCTTCAGCTTCTTGGACTGTTTCTTCAGCAGACTTCTGAGTTTGCTCTAACTGAGAAAGCTGTGCGGTTTCAGCAATCTCCCTTGTCTCTGAATTGACAAGTTGAGCAGAAGCAACTTGACCTTTAAGCTCACTGCTTGTCATGAAGAGTTCAATTGACTTGTTGGATGATTCTTCAATCTCCAACTCCATTTGTTTGCTTAAATCTTCCAGTACAAGCTGGACTTTGTCAATTGAAGTCTTGGGTGAACTTGGGCCAGCATTCTCAGCATCAAGAGATGCGTCTTTGAATGATGCTTCTTGAGTTTCAGCAACTTCAGGAACTGGAACCATTGCTTTCTCAGCAACTGGTCCATCAGCAAGCTGGGTCAGCAACTTGATGAGTTGCTTGTTCAGCAACCATCTGTTCAGCAGCATCAGCAAGTGCCGCTCTTTGCAAATCAGCAGCAATGTGCTTACTGGTTCCATGGTTTGATCATCTAGATTATCTACAAAGTAGATATCTGGGACTTGGGCAGGAATTTCATTTCCACTGCCTTGTGGTCTATTCTCAGTAGAGTTATCAACGTTAAGTTGATTGTTGAAGGCTTCCGCAAACACTTCAACATTGCTGATGTATGTTTCAGTAATTATCTCAGCAACATCTACTGGCAAATGCGTTTCAGCATTTGTCTGGGAATTGACTGAGGAGTCTTGGACATTGGGGACTGACTGAGAAGCCAGTGTCTTCTTTCTTTTGTTACTTGTCCGTTTCCTCTTAGGTACGGGATTTGCTGATGACGCTGCAGTCTGAGTGTCATCATCAGCTTTCCTCTTTTTCTTTTAGATTTCTCCGGTTTCCCAGAGTCATCTATTGTTGCATTTTCAGCAACGGCTCTTGTACACGTACCTTGTTGATTTTCTACAGCAGTTTCATTTGTGTTACCACCACCAACAGCAGTTTCATCTCTAAGTTGCTGAGTGGTAACATCTGCAGCTGTTGTATACCTTTCTTGCTGGCTTGTGCTGACAACATTTGCAGTTGTTGTCTTCTTGGATTTCTTTCCAGCAATCTTAGGTACATTCTGCTTGTAGAAAGACCTTCCCACATTGCACACAGATTTCTTGATTGGCAATGGGTTTCTTAGCTGAATCCTGAAATGTTCAAGGATATAGCATATCTTGATTCCATACATAACTGGAAAGGAAGGTGAGACCTTGTTGTCTTCTACCTTTACCTTAAACTTAGTAACACAATCAACAAGCCTGTTGAAAATGTACTTAGCCCAGTTAAGTTCCGATTTATTATCATGGATATGCATCAGCAATGGCCATCTTCTCAGGCCTACTTGGTCAATTCCTCCGACTTGGGAGTCAAGAACTTTAATCAGTAGCAGAGCTACTAGACCAAGTGAAGGACAGAGATGCTTTCTCTTAACGTGCTTTGTCCAAGTCACGGGAGCTATCTCGCCTTTCTTCATTTTTGCATTTCTGACGTCACTGTAGAAAGCTTCAATTTCTTCGTCAGTGGCAGTGACGTCGTCTTCAGTTCCATTGGTTGGAATCTGAAAAATCTCCGCTAAATCAGTCCATTTCAGGACGATTTGCGTGTTCTGAACATAAGTAAGGATCACTTTTTCAGTGACTCCATTACTGTCTGTAAGGGACTGGATTTCTGCATTGTTGTAGAACTCCATAGTATCAATCATGCTCACTTGCTTAGTGCGAGCAGAGATAAAGTTCATGAGGCCTTGCTGCTTGATGAACTCAAGCGCCTCTTCATTTTGGTCATCAAGTTCTTGTTCATAAAAGTACCTAATGTACTTTTCTTTTGCAAATCCTCCCCATTGCATCAACATCTCACACTTTGCAGTGTCAAGATATGACGGAGGCATAGGTTTTTCAGTGATTCGGTCGTTTTTCAACACAACTTTCGCTGTGTTTTGGGTCAGATAAGTCACCGGAGCAATGCCTGTTTCAGCACTGTCAACCTTTGACGATTTTGAGGACTTAGATGACTGTCTCTTGGGAGCCATTTCTTTATATAGAGCAAGAAATTGTACGAAAAAGATAGTTTGCTTTTTGATCGGAGGTACAGTAGTTTCAGGCTAGAAATTGCAGAGAAGGAAATGTGAGTTAAAGAATTTTGTCATTTCTCTAACTCCTTCTTTATATAGTGTCTCTGGTGTGTGAGAAACTCAATCGATTTGAGTTCTCAGCAAGGGTAAAACAGAGAAACACTGGAGATAGTGGAGCCTTTGCATTGAATGCGTAGTGGCCCACTAACTAAAACCGTCAGAGCACTCTCTCTCTTTGTTTTGTTAGCCGTTAGATTAATAACTCCTTTTAATCAATGGCCACGATTGAATTTCATGTCATGATTTATTGCGAGTTTATCTGTGCCAGCTTAACGTCACAAATTGATTTTACCGAGTAATAAGGGATAGATTGCTTGCTGAAATAGACAAGAATCTTTTCAGCGAGTTTGAATTAACAATCTAGCTACTTGCTGAAAGTTCCCCCTTACTTAGATATCTCATATTTCTAAGTTTAAAAGATATTTCTGATTTCCCGTATCAGTAAATTCTTTTTGCAATTGAGACATCCTTTGGTAAAATCTGAGAGATGAGGTTTTGCTCTTTCTCTGAATTCCTGTTTCAGAAAATTCCTTTGATACTTGAATACCTGTTTCAGTATCTTTTGATTGTCTAAGTACCCGTCTCAGCAATCCTTAGATTCTTTCACTTACTGAGTTCCTGTCTCAGCAAGTGATCAAGTTTCCTAACAAATACCTGTTTTGAAGGAATTACTTGTTGAATGCCTGTTTCAGCAATCATGTTGTGACTTATCATTTCTTAGAAGAAATCAGTGACTTGGTCTTTTGGACAAGAATACTTTGGCTTGCTGAATACCTGTTTCAGCATTCTGCCAAGTGTATCCTTTATTGAGGTAGTTCAATCAATCCAAGGTTATACCTTAACATTGCGAACCTATTATCCGGTAGGGGCTGGTAAAGATGTCAGCAAGCTGATCTTCAGTACCTACTTTCACAACCTCAATATCACCTTTTTCCACATGATCTCTAATGAAATGATGTCTAATATCAATGTGCTTGGTCCTAGAGTGAAACTTAGGATTTTGCGTAATTGCAATAGCACTTGTATTATCACAAAAGATTGGTGTTTTCTTTGCAGAAATACCATAATCTCTTAATTGTTGCTGAATCCATAGGATTTGAGCTGTGCAACAACCAGCTGCAATGTATTCAGATTCAGTAGATGAATTGGCGACACACGTTTGCTTCTTGCTGAACCATGATATTAATCTAGTACCCAAAAACTGACAAGTTCCAGAGGTACTTTTTCTATCAAGAGTTGATCCACCATGATCAGCATCAGAATAGCCAACCAATTCAAGTCCAGAATCTTTTGGATACCATAATCCAACATTGACTGTACCTTTAACATATTTCAGTATTTTAATTGCCTTTTTGTAGTGTGATTCTCTGGATCCGATTGGAATCTTGCACACACACAAACACATACTGAATGTCAGGTCTACTTGCTGTTAAATACAACAAGGAACCAATGAGCTTCCTATACTTGTGTTCTTCAACACTTTTGTCCTCTTTAGTATAGCCCAATTTGGTACCAACACTCATAGGGATCTTTTCAGGTTTTCATCCTCTTTGATCCTAAACTTTATGAGCATTTCTTTCGCATACTTTGCTTGATTTATGAATATTCCATCTTTGAGTTGCTTGACTTGCAACCCTAGGAAATAATTCAATTTTCCCATCATACTCATTTCAAACTTATTTGTCATGAGTTTGGCAAAATCATCACAAAGTCTTGTCCTTAGATCCAAAAATTATGTCATCCACATAAATTTGGACTAAGATTAATTTACCATCATGGTTCATGGTAAAAAGTTTTTGTCAACTTCACTTTCTTGAAACCATTTTCCAGCAAGAACTTAGCTAAGGTATCATACCATGCTCTTGGTGCTTGCTTTAGACCATATACAGCTTTCTGAAGCTTATATACCATCTTGGTTTCTGAGGGAAGTTCAAAGCCAGGGGGTTGTTCTAGGTAGACTTCTTCAGCAAGTTCACCATTTAAGAATGCACTCTTACATCCATTTGTAAACAATGAAGTCATTGTGAGCAGCAAAGGCCAAGAAAAGCCTAATTGCATCCAATCTTGCAACTGGAGCGTAAGACTCATCATAGTCCAATCCTTCAGTCTGACAGTAACCTTGAGCAACTAAGCGTGCTTTGTTTCTTGTTACTTCACCAGACTCGCTCAGCTTGTTTCTGAACACCCACTTTGTACCAATAGCTTTCTTATTTTCAGCAAGTGGCACAAGTTTCCAGACTGTTTTCTTTCAAATTGATCCAATTCTTCTTGCATTGCCTTTATCCATTCAGAATGCTTCAAAGCTTCTTCTATGGTTTTAGGTTCAATTCTGAAACAAAGCAAGAGAATAAAGATTCTACTTCTACGACAGTTGCTTCTTCAGCAAGTCCTTGAGTAGCTTTGGATCTAGTCACTTGGCGTTTATTAATATCGCCAATCATATCCGTAGAGGGATATCTCTAATCCATTTATTAACAGGTTTTTCCTGTTTGTTGATCAGGATATGTTTTTGCTCATCGCATGTGACTCTTCAGTATGTT
>JAHHQI010000854.1:0-12082 GCA_028274465.1 Plantago ovata | reverse complement strand
GCAGTGGAGAGTAAAAACACGACACTTCCCCGTACTTGAGCGACTGGCCTTCTATGGCATGCAGAGACTGAAGGAAATCCAAAAGAATTGGATATATTCAGACTCTCCGATTGGTATCCCTGGAACGATGTTGCACCTCGCTTTCTGAATCAGCATATGAACTGAAAACAGAGCAAGAGAGCTGGGAAACAATCATCTTCGAGTGCAAGTAAATTTCTTTTCATCCCTTCTTCATTTTTATTTACCATGTGAACTATGTATATGAGTGTGATCTATTTTTTTAATTTTGGGTGTGAATTAAAGTATACTCCCCTTTCATCTCAGAGTACGCCAAAGAATCATAGCAGAACAAATAAATTGAATTGAGTTTATTGAAAGTAAGAAAAACTCTTGTATATTAACTAATTACAAAGGAAAACATAGCTAGCTATTTATACTACTATACCCTAATAAAACTATATGTACACGCCTGTGTCCAACCCTAAACTAACTCTTTTCTTCTTCTCAAACTGTTCCGGAGTTTCCTGATGAGATCTGGACTCTCTCAATACGGCGGTGTTGACCAAGGAGTTAACCTGCTCTGGTTCAGCTCCTATGTTAACTCCCGAGTTGTCCGGCTCAATTCCTATGTTAACTCCTGTTCTCGTTCTTCTTTCTTCATTTCTTGAGATTCCCCCTCAAGATGAGAGTAAATATTTATTACTCCCATCTTGCCCATGAAGAACTTAATCTTCTCTGATGGCAAAGCCTTAGTGAACATATCTGCCGGCTGTTGTGAAGTGTGGACATAAATCACCTCAATGATCTATTTTGTACCTTTTCTCTAATGAAATGTTGATCGATCTAATATGTTTAGTTTTCTCATGATAAACAGGATTCTAGTCAGGCTAATTGCTGACTGATTGTCACAATACAACTTCGTGGGTTGTTTTTGTTCAAAACCAAAATCTTTCATGATATAATGAATCCACATGATTTCACAAGTGGCATGAGCTATAGCTCTGTATTCTGATTCTGTAGAGGACTTGCTAACAACATTTTGTTTCTTGGTTCTCCAATTAATGAGAGATTTCCCCAAGAAAATGCAGTACCCGGATAGAGATCTTCTAGTGTCAACACACCCATCAAAATCTGCATCTACAAATGCTGTCAACTCCAGGTTTCTTTGTGACGACAGTAGAATGCCCTGTCCTGGATTTCCTTTCAAGTATCTCACCACTTTCAGTGCAACCTCCATATGTTCCTTTGTGGGGTTTTCCATGTACTGACTGAGAATATTGACCGAGTAACTGATGTCTGGCCTCGTTAAGGTGAGATAAATTAATTTTCCAACTATCTTTCTATACTCAGTTGGATTGTTGAGTGGATCTCCATCCTTTTGGATATGGTGATTCTGCTCTATAGGAATGATCGGTGGTTTGCATCCTAGCAAGCCATGTTCTTGAATGATTTCCAGAGTGTATTTCCTCTGACATAAATATATACCTTCTCTTGATCTTGAAATTTCTATTCCTAAGAAATATTTAGGTTCCCCTAAATCTCTGATCTTGAATTGCTGTCTTAAGTACTCTTTTGTTTTGTTCAGTTCATGAGAGTTAGTTCCTCCTAGCAAAATGTCATCAACAGATACTAGGAGTACCAAGTAGCTTTTCTCTGTTCTTTAGTGAAGAGTGAATAATCATGTTTGGACTGAACAAAACCATATTGAATGAGCGAATTAGTGAACTTCATGTTCCATTGTCTGGAGGCTTGCTTTAGCCCATAAATTGATTTGTTGAGTTTACACACTTTATTCTCTAAGGATTCCCCCTTAATGGTGTATCCAGGAGGTAATTTCATGTAAATGTCCTCATCGAGATCACCATTAAGAAAGGCATTATGAACATCTAGCTGGGAAAGCCTCCAATTGTGCTGTGCAGCTAGAGCCAAAAAATCTTAACCGTGGTGAGTTTAGCAACAGGACTAAATGTCTCACTGTAATCCAGTCCATGTTGTTGTGTAAATCCTTGTGCTACTAACCGAGCCTTGTATTTGTCAAGGCTACCATCGGATTTTAATTTAGTTTTGAAGACATACTTGCATCCTACTGCTTTGTGTCCTTGTGGAAGTGTAGTGATGCTCCAGGTATTGTTGTGGTGCATTGCATCCAACTCTTCTTGAATGGCTTGTCTCCATTGGGGGTATTTGACTGCTTCCTGGAAACTTTTTGGTTCCTCAAGAATAGATAAGGAGATGGAGAAAGCCTTTTGATTTTCTGAAAGTCTATCATATGATAGATACATGGAAATGGGATATGCTGTGCTAGATTGAGTGGCTTGTCTTGTGCCTTTCTTCAATTCTGCACAGTGAAAATCTTTGAGCCAAACGCTCTTTTGTTTGTTTCTAGTAGATTTGCGAAGATATGTGATTGATTCTGGTTGTTCTTGCAACTCAGAAGGTTCATGATCATGATGATTATCGTCCATGTGTGGTGATGAAGAAAGAGAGGGTGAACTAGGAACATGCGAAGGAGAGGGTACCTGATCACGTGGCGAATTAGGAACAGGCGAAGGAGAGTGTGCCTGATCACGTGGCGAATTAGGAACAGAGTTCTCGGTAGAGTTGTTCTCGTGAACGGCCTGATCCTCAGAATGAGATATACTGTCATTATGTTTTAATGAAGTGCGTATATCAGGGATAAACAAATTATCTTGGAATGTTTCCGATCGTGTAGAGTCACATGAGTCAGAGAATGAATGATCCTTTCGAAAAGGAAATATTTTCTCATGAAAAACTACATCTCTTGAGATGAAAGTGACTTTATTATCAAGATCATACAATTTATAACCTTGATATTTGCCGGATAGCCAATAAAAATGGCTTTTCTTGATCTTGGACTGAATTTGTGGCGAAGTTGTGATATGGACGCCCATATGTTAAGCACCCAAATGTGCATATGTGTGAATAATCTGGTTTCTTTCCAAAGAACCTTTCATATGGTGTATCATTGTTGATAACAACGGATGGTATTCGATTAATCAAGTGTGTCGCTGCAGCATCTCCCCAGAACTTAAGAGGAAGTTCTGCCTGAAACATCAATGCTCGGGCTACATTGAGGAGAGTTTGATGTTTTCTCTCAACTACTCCATTTTGTTGTGGGGTGTAAACACAAGTCTTTTGATGGAGAATACCAGTACTGTTATAGAAAGATTCTAATTGAAATTCGACTCCATTGTCAATTCTTATGATTTTGACTGTTTTATTGAATTGTGTAGCTATGAGATTAATGAAATTAGGTAAAATGGTAGCTACATCAGATTTGTATTTCATGAGATAAGTCCAAGTCAGTCGAGAATAATCATCAACAATAGTTAAGAAAAATCTGTGACCATTCAATGCTGTTTGGGAAAAAGGAACCCAAATATCTATATGTAAAAGTTGAAGAATAGAACAACTAGAACAGTGTTCATTAACTGGAAAAGGAATTTTCTTGTGTTTAGCCTTGCTACAGACATCACAAGCTTGTATATCAATGCTTGTTACAATAGGAGAAAATTGCTCAATCAACTTGAGCTTTGTAACTGGAATGTGTCCTAATCTAGAATGCCACAATTCCTTATTTGGCCGATGAAATTGATGTAGTTGTGAAAAAGTCAAGGGATGCAGGCTAACATAATAAAGACCATGTTCAATTTTGATCCTGCTAATTTCCTCCTTTGAAGAATTCATCTGCATTTTGCAATGATCTTTGTTAAATACAATAGAGATATCATTATCATCAGTCAATCGAGAAACAACAATTAAATTTACTTTGAATGATGGCACACAGAGTACATTTTTGAGTATGACATTCTTTTCAATAAGAATGTCACCAATATGAGTTACCATTGTGAATTGTAGAGTTGGTAATTGTACTTTGAAACAACATTTCTAATGTTGTGAGTGTATAATGATGGTGAATAAATAATGTGATCAGATGCTCCTGAACCAAGAATCCAAATAACATGATTAAAATTATTAAAAACATGATTAACAGTATTACCTGCCCACTCTTTATCAGTGAGATTCTGTGTGAAATTGTTGGATGAAACGGCATTGATCTGAGAAGTTGATGTCTTTGACTTGGAGAGATCATCCTCATCCTTCTTGTCGTTCAGGTTTGTGAATTTACTGATATCATCATCAGTAGCCATAGTGAACAGTGGATCTGTGATTCACTATCTCTGATTGATGATCGATGATTGTTGTTGATAACAACAACGTGATTTGGCTAATAACAATAGCTCAAGATTTAAAAACTAATAACAATAGCTTATGTAAAGATAAGAAGGAAAGAAAAATAAAAATAGAATGCGGAAGCTAGAAAACAGTGTTTACGGCTAATGAAGAAAAAAACAGAGTATGTTTTACGGCTAAAGGAAGAAAAAACAGAGTATGGCCGCTTGCTATGCGGCGGCTTATAAGAAGAAGAAGAAAAACCGTACTGCTATCTATGGTTCTGACCAGTAACCAGAAAGCCTTTGCTCTGGTACCATCTCAGAGTACGCAAAGAATCATAGCTGAACAAATAAAGTGAATTGAGTTTATTGAAAGTAAGAAAACTCTTGTATATTAACGTAATTTACAAAGGAAAACATAACTAGCTATTTATACTACTATAACCCTAATAAAACTATATGTACACGCCTGTGTCCAACCCTAAACTAACTATTTTCTTCTTCTCAAACTCTTCCGGAGTTTCCTGATGAGATCTGGACTCTCTCAATATGGCGGTGTTGACCAAGGAGTTAACCTGCTCTGGTTCAACTCCTATGTTAACTCCCGAGTTGTCCGGCTCAACTCCTATGTTAACTCCTGTTCTCGTTCTTCTTTCTTTCATTTCTTGAGATTTCATTCTTTTTTTCTTCTTTTCATTAAAATTTCCTAACCTATAATCTGATAAATGTGAAAAAAAACTTGTGAGAGGAGGTGTATTTTTCATCTTTATTTGATAAAAAATAGAAAATTTAACTTAATTATTACATTAAAAAATCTTGAGTGCTCTAAAACTGCCATGCTGATGAATGAATGCTATTCGATTTTGACACGCACAAGTATTTATTTTTTATCACTCAGACTTTTAGCCAAGAACTTATGAAAAAAAATACACAAACAACCTCTAGCTAGATCTTGAGAGAATTATATTGAAATGCCAATTAAAGAATGAACCTCTTTCCACTTTTTTGTTAATTGTATCATTTGTATGTACTTTTTCATCAGATAGAGAGATTATATTAATTCTAACTTATACTTTATATATTCTTGCCATGCACACAGGACTCTGCAGTACATGTTACAGTCACCTGTGATCATTGTGAGAAGAAACCCATAATTGGTGTTAGATACAAATGCAAAGATTGCGAGGACTTTGACCTCTGCGAAGAATGCTACACATCAGGGCTTGTTTCTGACCATACCGGCCAGTACAACTATGAGAAGCATACTTCAGAGCACGAGTTTAAAATTCTAACATTAAATTAAGACGGGTTCTACAAGGTTGATGCTTTTACATGGCTCTGGGTAGAATATAATTTGAACATAAATATAATTATAAAAGTTTGTTTTTTTTACCTCTGTTCTTACATCCTATTCCAAATTTGTACTATGTCCTTGGAACACTGGTTAATTGCCAAGCATTGTTTTGTTTCTTGACATCGTTAGCTGAAGTTTTTATTACTAGTACTTATGAAATGGTACTTGGAAGTCATATTCTTAACCATACTCAACTCTGCTGTTTATCATGATAACTGTACTGCTGGGAAGGCGGTATATTAGTGCTTCTGAAATGGTGAGTAACTGTCTGTCGATGAATGAAATGCAGAAATTGCAGAAGATTGAAGTGTTCATCAGTTCATGATGAATTTTGAGAGAAGCAAGTAAATCATTTGTGTTGTATTTACCTTGAATGAATAATCTGTACAAATGAATCAGAGCATTAGGATATATATAGACAACACATCTTCCCACCTCTGTTCTTTTTTAGCTAAATACGGATTAAGCAACTAAACTAATCTAAAGACATTATTTACAAAACCAAAGTCCTGTCTGCTTCTATAGTGCAACCACGATTTGCTTCCTTCTCGTCATACTTGTAATCCGCAAGCGCCTTTATGAAGACACTGTGTGCAGACGTGCTTATATATAGCTTTTCTCGGATCTGCTTTTAATACTATCATCAATTCATCATATATAGGTGCTTCTTTAGAGATCCCTTGGATTTTGGCATTTGTAATTTAAGTGTGTATTTGAATCTGAACTTTTGTATAAGATCCAATTCAAATACATTTATATGCATGTAATATAAATACTTTTGGATTTCTGAGATTTACTACTCCAGAGATCCAAATTTGTTAGATCTCAAACAATAGAAGACAGTTTGGAGGACATCAGAGTTTTAATAAATCCACGTTACCTTATTCAATGATTCTGGCTTGCTCATTCTTAGTTTTTTATTTTTGTTTCTTCAGAAACGCCATGTTTTAGAAGTATAACTTTGATTGAATAACAGAGTAAATTGTGGATGTGCAACGTAGAAAGAATTTATGATCGGATATTTTTCAAATTATGCATTACAATAATTTAGTGAAGTACAACAAACTCAGAGAAATGCCCAGTATCTCATGGAAGCTCCAGGGCATTTGAAACTCCGAGACGTGGAAATGATAATGTTGTATTCTATATCTGAGCCAGTATGTGACATGATGATATCCACATCTTTAGAAGGACAATCTGTTCTTTGATTGTATTGTATACATCTCCTACTTGCTGAAACCGCCACATGCTCAAAATAGGTGTTAACAAGTAGAAGATGAATTGAATATTGCATTATTGAGTAGAGAGAATTCTCAGAGAGAATATAAAGATGAAACGAATCAAGTGTATAATTCTATTCTATCTAGCCCTATTTATACTAAATGTACAACTGTCAAAGGCTAATGTACAACTGTCATTGGTCTTGTGTAAAATCGTGTTTTAGTAACACGATTTGTTCTGCTGCTGCTTTACTTCTTCATTCTGTTATCTTCACATCCCCCCGTAAGCTGGCAGTGTATATTCATGACACCAAGCTTAGAAATGAAGTGATGAAACAGTTGAGGAGATAAAGGTTTGGTTAAAATGTCTGCAATTTGGTGAGGGTTGTTGATATGTAAGAGTTTGATTGTTCCTGTCATGATTTTCTCACGAATGACATGACAATCTATCTCGATGTGTTTGGTTCTTTGGTGGTTTACTGGGTTATGGGCGAGATGGTAGGCTGAAAGGCTGTCTGTGTATAGTAAAGCAGGTTTGGTGGTATGGTTGATCTGAAAATCTTTGAGGAGATATAGTAACCATTGTATTTCACAGGTAGTAGTGGCTAGGGCTCTGTATTCAGCTTCTGCTGATGATCTACTGATAGTGTTTTGCTTCTTTGACTTCCATGAAATGAGGGAGTTGCCAAGATATACAACATAGCCAGTGGTGCTTCTTCTTGTTTCTTCACATGATGCCCAGTCGCTGTCTGAAAAGGCCTTCAGCTGTAACTCATTGCCTGATGTGGAAGCTTGTAGATGGAGGTTGTTATCGTAGGAATAAAAAATTCCTTGCCCTGGTGATTGCTTGATGTACCGGAGAAGATGATGTGCTGCAGCCATATGCTTTGTTGTTGGACATGACATGAACTGACTGAGTTTCTGCAATGCAAAGCTTATGTCAGGTCGTGTTATTGTCAAATAAATCATTTTACCTATAAGTTTTCTGTATGGCTGAGGATCTTCTAGTAGTTCTCCATCATCCTTCTGTAATTTGTGTTTGTAGTCCATTGGGATTGTTTCTAGATTTTCCTGATTGAGTTTTAATTTGATTGGGAATGAATCTAGACTTGAAATTGGTTTCCTAGTGCGATAATAATTAGATTCTTATTCCTTTATGAAGTCTAATTGCTTATGTTTTAGGCTTCTATTGATACTATATATAGTAGACTATTAGATAGTTTTTATCATGGATGATTCTGAACAATTAATTCTTAGTGAATTATTCTACCCAGTTTCTTAGAGAAAATAAAAAGCTCTCCCTCCTCTATAAGCCACACGCGTGCGCCACCTTGTCGGAGGAATCGCCGCCCCATCTTCTTGGCCACACAAAGAATATCCTAGCATTCTTTCTGATAGGTTGTTCATCCGTGGATAGCAAAGTTGAGGTTCTAGGAGCAGGAAACTAACTTTTATTGTCTTGCAGATAATCAAAGTATTGCAGATATCTTCGACTTCGACGAAGGAGAAGATACACCGGATTATTAAGAAGACTTGGAAGTTGTGCTTGCTTTGGAAGTAAGGTTAGTCTTCTAATTGACGTGTTTAAATATATACGGCATATACATAATCAATTAACCTGTATGTTAAGAAAATTTTTGAAATTCCGTTGCGTACCTAGGGGTAACTCTGACCGTATTTTCTTACAGTGGTATCGGAGCCAGGTTAATTGATTACATATATACGTATATATATTGTATGATTTTGTAGATATGTGGATGCAATTGATTTTATTATTAATTCGATTTTCAAAAGTTTTGACTTTATATAAATTTAGAATTTATATTTTTCAAAAAAATTTTTTTTAAAAAAATATATATATTGACCCGGGCGCAGGCACACGGCGCCTGCGTGCCGCAGGCGCCCGGGTGCCTGCGGGACGCAGGCACCCGCGCCTGCGGCCGCAGGCGCCCGTGCGCCTAGGGCGCCGGGCGCCGTGCGCCTGTGCCTGCGTGCCGCGGCGCCGGGCGCCCAGGGCCGCAGGCACCGTGTCCCGTCCCATGTTTTAATATATATATATTTTTTCGGGTTGGACGCAAAATTGAATTTTGAAAATTTTAAGGATTGAATTTTACATTTGGAATATAAATATGATTTAATTGTAATGTTTTTAACTAGAGGGGTTAAAGTTAATTAGTATAAAGTTAAAGGGCTTATTTGTAATTTATCAATTTATTGTTTATTACAAATTAGTCCTTCCACTTTTGAAATTTAGATTTAACACCTCCAAGGTTTCAAAAATTACAATTAAGTCCTTCGGATTTTCGAAAATTGCTACTTGGTCAATAGAATTTTCGATTTTTCAATCTAGTCCAAATTTTCAATTATTTCATAGAGATTATAAGTATGGGATTATAATTTTCATAATGAAATTATGAAGTCATTTGGCATCCACATAGGCTACTACTTGTTTTGTTTGCTCGATATGCTATTGTTTGACAATGCATGTTTAAATACCATGTATTTTACTTTCCGTTCGACCGCTATGCATGCGAGGGTAGGCGGCGCCCTCTTATATGTCGGACCGCATATTTTATGTATGGGTAGGCGCACCCATTATGTGCTTGACCGCGTTTAGAACTAGAATGGATAGGC
The DNA here is from genome assembly GCA_028274465.1 of Plantago ovata. Lineage (NCBI taxonomy): Eukaryota > Viridiplantae > Streptophyta > Magnoliopsida > Lamiales > Plantaginaceae > Plantago > Plantago ovata. The sequence goes on along the minus strand of JAHHQI010000854.1, from coordinate 2,678 downwards.
GACATCCATTACGTGTAGACGTTCATGCATGATGGGTAGGCGGCGCCCTTATATGTTTGTAGATGACTGATAACAACCCTCAAGCGACAAGCCCCAACCAATATAAGTACATAAATATATATATGTATGTATTTCTGAGATGCTTTCCATAGGGTGTTTTAATTCTGAACTTTCATTGCGTTTTCTTGTATTGGCGACCTCGTCTTACAGAATCGCAGTGATCGTCATATTAGAGTAAGCCTATGGTTATGACTTACTGCATATTGTATCTAGCGACCTCGATAGGTACAGTATGTAGGGCATCGGGTTAAATTAGATTTAACAACCAAGAGTTGTGTGACGCAATTGGATAGTCCTACCAGTCATATTATGTTGTGCGACCAGCCCCCGTTGGAGTATAGCATAGTATGGATTTGGATCTTGGCCACTACGGTAACTTGTTGGACATTACCCGTATGTTTGTTGTGGGGGCAAGCATATGTGAAAATAGTGGGAGCTAAACAGCTAAAGGACCTTGTTGTTTAGTTATGTTGACTGTGTATTTAGAAATAATATTTCAATAGTTGATTTATTATTTTCGTTCTATATTATTTCTCTTGGAAAACCGAAATGGCGAGTATCTCGCTCCGTGCTGTCTTAGAGAAGCAAATTTTGACCGGACCAAACTTCCTAGATTGGATCAGGAATATATGTTTGGTGCTGAGGTACGAAAGGATTGAGTACGTCTTGGACGAGGCTAATCCCGTGTGTCCCGAGAATCAGACTGCCTATCAAGTTGCTGATTTGGAATCGCCAACAAGGCAAAGTCTGATAAGCATCATGAGGATGCTAGATCCGCGCAGTGTATTATGCTGGCGGCAATGAGCAATGAGCTGCCGAGACAACATGATAGCATGTTGCCGTTGAGATGCTGAAGCATCTTGAGTCGCTCTTTAAGACGACAGCAGAAGTGTTGAATTTGATTTGATCAAAGAGATACACAGATGCAAGCTCAATGAAGGAGGGAACATGTCTGAACATGTTCTCAAGATGAGAATAAGATCATGGTGATCTTTGTCCTTCAATCATTGCCGAGTTCGTATTCGCAGTTCATCGTTAACCACCATGAATGCGAAGACGTAACACTGCCCGAACTCCATAATCTGCTGAAGACATATGATCAAACTCTTCCTAAGAAGGAAAGTCGATCATGTTTGTTGGGCAAACCGTCTAACCTAAACCGGAGAAACAAAGGTGCTAAGGGTAAGGAAAATCGGGAGCCAAGGCTAACACTTCGAGTGATAGGCCTAAGCGTCGAACCAGAAAAGGATGTTCAAGAGGAGCGGAACGGTACGCACAGATGAATGTCTTTTCTGTAAGCAGAAAGGGCATTGGAAGAATGATTGTCCTAACTAGGGCAGATCAAGCTAAGAAGCCACCCGGCTTCTAGCTCAGGTATGTTTGTTATTGAAATGAACATGACTACTTTGACTCCATGGTTGGGTATTAGATACAGCTGTGGCTCCACATTTGTAAAATGTGCAGGGGCTCAATTGACACAAGGCTAGTCAAGCAAGGTGAAATCGACTTGCATGTTGGGAACGGCAATCAAGCTGAAGCCAAATGCGTTGGACGCTGCAAGATAGATTTACCATCAGGACAATGTTTAGAACTTGATAACGTTTATTTTGTTCCATCCATTGTCAGAAATATTATTTCCATTCATTGTTGGAACATTTGGGTTTTTCCTAATACTTGTTATTTTTCATTAAATGACCAGTATTATGGAAAAGCTCGCTTAGTGAATGGTTTATATATTTTGCAAGTATAGTCTACCTTATTTCATATACATAACAAACAAACCGTCTTCAAGTAGGAAGAATAATCCATCTTATCTATGGCATTGTCGGCTAGGCCATATCAATGAAACACGGATTCAAAGACTAAGGAAGTTGGACTACTTAGAACCATTTGATTTTGAATCATATGGTACATGTGAATCATGTGTTAAGGGTAAGATGACGAACAAACCTTTTGTGGACAAGGTGTTCGTGCCACTCGCTGCTTAGAGCTCATACATACCGATGTATGTGGACTTTTAAAGTCCATGCGCGTGGGGGTTATCCTTACTTCGTTACCTTTACTGACGATTTCCAAGGTATGGGATATTTATCTTATGAAGAATAAATCCGAGACCTTTGGGGAATTCCAGGAGTTTAGGAATGAGGTCGAGAATGAATTGAACCTAAGGATAGTCACTCTTCGATTGATCGAGGAGGTGAATACCTTAGTGAAGAATTTATCGACTACTTGAAGGAAAATGGAATTCAATCGCAATGGACTCCTCCTGGAACACCACAGTTAAATGGTGTGCTGAGAGAAAGGAATCGAACCCTGTTAGACATGGTGAGATCAATGATTGGATTCTCGACTCTTCCAAAATATCTATGGGGATATGCACTGCAAACTGCCATCTACATTCTGAACCGTTTTCCATCTAATCAGTGGAGAAACTCCTTATGAGTTATGGAAGGGAAAGAAGCCCTCACTGGGTATCTTAGACCTTGGGCTGTCTGCGATAGTCAAATGATGCTCACTGATAAGTTAGATGCCAAGGGTGTCAAAGTATATTTCATAGGCTATCCTCGTTAGACGAGAGGGGCTATGAATTCTATCATGCGAAGATCACAAGGTGATAT
>JAHHQI010000087.1:0-28000 GCA_028274465.1 Plantago ovata | reverse complement strand
ACGTGCATGGCCTATGTGGCTGAAGTCGTAGGGGGTTACACCACAGACGTATATCCCGACTTTCCCATCAACGATCGGCGTAAATACTTCCTTCCGTTTCGTCAACGTGTTGTACAATCGGAATTGATCAGCCGACGACGACTTTTCCAAGACATGTTAATTTCTTTATTTTCGATCTGTTAATTTCTCTTGTGCAACCTATATATTCTATTGCTATGTTATATATAGAATAAAGGAACTTATTGTTGAGGATATTCAGGAATCCTTATCACATAAGATAACTCCATATGGACCATATCTCTTCTCTTTCCCGTGTATTTCTCCTAGCTAACTACTTTCTACCGTAACTTTAAATAATCTCATTTGGTTTTGTTGACTTTTTCAATTTCCGGTTTGACCTCAAATTAATCACAAGTCATTGTGAAAAAATAATTTTAAAAATTATATTAAAGTATACATCTTATATTTTTATAATATAACTTTTAAAATTATTTTTACATAATGAATTATGATTAATTTGAGGTCAAATCGGATCTCGAAAAAGTCAACAAAATCAAATGGAGTTCTTATAAATTAGCAGTACTTGATTAGATTTGCTAGTTGTATATTTATCTTGTGTAGATTATGTATACTTGTATGTCTATATATATATATATATATATATATATATATATATATATATATATATATATATATATATATATATATATATATATATATATATATATATATACTAGAATGAGCGTGTCACGCTACGCATGTCAAGTGTTTTCTAAAAATTCTATAATTTTCTAAGATCGTGCTTGATTGCTTAATTATACTCCTTGTTAATATACACGAAGTCATAATGCATTTAAAATGATAAAAAATATTTAAACTACAACCAATAATTGTTATGTTTATCGTTATTCATAATGTTTTAGAATTTTATTATAAACAACGTCCAAGCTTTCATGAATATGTAACGCACGGCACAAACGTTTGTTCTATCTTGCGTGTACTCTATTCGACATGGCAAACGGGTCGTTTGGATCGAATACAAATCAAATTGTTTCAAATGGAATTTCGATGGGATTGAAGTTTAGTTCTTGATTGATTGTATATGAGTTTTACTCGAATTCATATCATATTGGGTTTGGTACTTGGTTCATTTTGATCGGCGCTCGATTCGGACGCATCCTAGCTTGTAACCTGTCATTTGGGTGGAATAGTATCAGCTTGCAGAGAACTTTGGAGACCACTAATAACATTAAAAATAACATCAAAAGGCATTTTAATCAGAGTAGCTAAAATAAAGCTTAGTCATAAGTCATCAGTAATATAACCACCCACAACAAAGTCTTTGAATAGCTACAACCAGCAGGTACTCAATCAAAAAAATGAGCCACATTATGAACAACAGGTACTCAATCAAAAAAATGAGCCACATTATGAACAGAAATTAAAAGTAACAGTTACTCTATAAAACTGTTACCTTTATGGCAAGCGCAATGAGGTCCTATGGGATTCTTCGTGCTCAGTTCAGCTGTTTATTCCAGCTAATCTTCTGACATGTGCCCTTTCCTATTAATCCTCATCTACTCCATTATGCATTATGCATCCAATATATAGGTTTACTGCTGTTGTTGCCTCTTTGGAAGAGGGCTGGTCAATGTTGGGAAAAAGCAATGGGGAGATCAGCTTCATTCAAGCTGGGAACCAGATTGGGCGGTCAGTACTGAAGATTTTGGAAAGCTCAGGAGATCATCTTCATTCGAGCTCCATAGCAATGGGGAGGAGCCTGATACCTGCAGCATTGGGACTAATTGAGCTGATACAAACTGAGCAAAGAACACAAAAAAAGTCTTACCAAGACCTGGTTAAAGATGGGTGATAACCATGCGCCCGCGTAAAATTGTCACCCCGAATTGAAGAGGTGACACTGGTGCCATTGTTTTGTCTATGTATGTTCTCTAAGGAAGACGTGATAGAAATAGAGACACGGGCAGAATGGGAGATAGAAGAGACCTTTGACAGTTTGCCAAAATTCGTTGCATTTATTCTATGCTCATCAGCTTGTTGTGCTATTACAACTGCACACAGAAAGGTGTAAGAATCTAATCAAGTACAATTATAATAAGGTGAGAGTAAAAATGATAACCCATAGAAGGTGCTCTTGCATGGCCATATTTTTGTACCATACAACAGCAGAAGATAACACCATATTTAAAAGAGTGGTAACATAGCTTGCCTCCTAACACATAAGACATATCCATCTAATGTCAGATTCAGCAAATCATGACCAACTTTTACTACAGTCATGTTAATAGTGTAATGCTGCTAACAAGGTTATAAGCATGTCTTTAGAACCTGAATCTAGAACAATAATAATGCCGGGAATAAGCATGTGAAGAGAGCTTTGAGCTTTAACAAATTAGCTAGTACAGAAATTCATAAGTAAAAAGGCTACTAAAAAATTGAATATCAATCATGATCTATGTTCGTTTACTCTACTGGCAACATCTATAATGTTTGTAGCGTGGTGAATCTCTTTCATTTAGAGAGCTACATTTATTATCTCCTCAAATAAATCAATTCAATTACTAAAGCGATATCCTAAGAACAAACTAATGCTCCGTTTCAAGCAGATTCATACGAACGGTAACATCAGAACACTATATCGATCAAATAAATATCATCACAAAAGAAACTGACTTTGAATTGGAGAGACGAACAAAAGCCAGATCCCGTAGGAAGAAGATGAAGTGAAGGTATCAACATACCAGTAGAATTCAACACACGGAAAATTCGGAATGTTCTCATCTCATCTACTCGTTGGTAGATTCTATTGAAGGAAATTAGCAAAAGGTTTTGTTTAAGAGATTGGAGGAGATAAAGACTGGAAAACAGGGCCTCAATCTAATTCTGATACCTGATCCCAGAGTACATGAAGAACACTCTAACCAACCAAGCATCCACACATTGGTCATATGGAACATGAATGCAGGAGCACACAGATAGGTAAAATTATGAAATACTTTGCTTCCTATTTGATACAGGGCAGTTAGCTTTACCAAGCATTTCTACAATATGAAAGAGGCATTACCGAGTTTTATACCTTCTCTGACTACTCTAACTATAGCCAGTGTACCCATATCTCAAACTCAGCGTCAAAGCAAATCAAGACGGTGACAAAAGATTATACTAAAATCAATTGAAACATCCTCACTTCTGCCCAATGAAACATATATTTTACTAAAAAATACTCCTAATGTATCACGAGCTACCTGTATACATTGATTATAAAAAATACCATGTAGAACTACCATTCTATAGCTCAAAAGAGAGGCCAGCATGCTCCAATTTATTATTGAAAAAGGACCAACTTCAAAGTAAAGCATTTATGGTGATGATCAGTGTGTGTCTTGAAGGAATGACGAGTTGAAACTTAAAATATAAGACTACAAACCTATAACCATGGGTTTAGCTCCAAAAGGTAATATTTCCCTAATCTATCACCATACCATACGAGAACTCCATGATTGTTGTTCCAACATAATTCACACCTTGTGGATAATCATATAGCAGCAATTCTCAAGTTCTGTTGTTGTTCTGCTGTGTAAAAGGGAGCAACTGTAGTGGTAGTTGGGCATCCTTCTATATTCTGCATAGGTATTACAGAAGGGCAGTGATATAATCAGAATAAAATGTAAAGAAAGCAACAACTTCTCACGACCAACTAAGGCATCTCATTGTAAATCGAAGCCCGTATGCTACAAACCAATCAGTGCCTGTTAAGTAAGTCCTGGAAAAAACATGAATGAAACATAGATATGCGCGCGCGCGCGTATATCTATGTTTCATTCATGTTTTTTCGATGGATTAAGGAAATAGAGATCAATTTGAGGAATTGCGCTACCAGAATTGAATTCGCATCACCAGGTTCTAAACTAACGACTTCGATTTTCGATGGATTAATTTACTCTTTGTTCCTTCTGTTCAATTGATTACTCTGTGCTAACTGGAGCTTCAGTTGATGTTTATTTCTGGATTGATATGCCATTGCAATCCGTTTTTTGTTACTGAATTCATTTAATTAGAGTACAAAGAACAGGGTATTGTTGATTTTGAAATTTGGTTATGGACTAGGGTTTTGAATGATCATTTGACTGGCTGTTCAGATTGATTATTTCTTTAAGTTCATCATCATTGTTTTGCTTCATGAGTTAATTATTTCTCCATTTTCTCAGGCGCACTAATTTCACTTTCTGGACCAAGCTATGGAAATAAAAGAGATTGGGGATTCGTTAGATGATTCTATGATCTGCGGTACTGGTTCGCTACTAATTCCAAATGGTTCCACAAATCCCATTTCCACAGGTTCGTCTTCTGTTCCTTGATCAAAGAAATTAAAGATTCACTGTTATTCTGGAATGAGTTCAATTTCTGAAACTTATTTCTGTTTAGTGATATTTCGAGATTTTGCCTCATTATAACTGCTGTCTTATTAGAGAGCTACTATTTGTAGTGTGTTTCAGAAAATGCCTGAATATTAGGAATAAGGGTTCGTTGATGGAGCAGAATTTTCATGATGGGATTATATTAATAAGCTGTTTATGTTTTAGCAGCTGTGGCAGGGGATTGGCAATGGATGTCGGGGTACTTAATTATTGTGTTGACGAAAGCAACATACTTAGATATCATTCATAAGCTGCTCGATCTTGTAGTGCAAACTTCATTTTGTTTTTACTTGAGAGATTGATGCTATAGTGAAACTATTGAGTTTGAATTGATCTAAATTTGTTTGTTGGTTCAGAGGATATTGTGCTTTTCCTAAATGCTGGAGCCGTGGCATCTCGAGAATCAGCTTCTGGCGTTTGCATTGTGGCAGACAAGTATTTCAAAGGAGGTGATACATTTCAAACGGAAGAGTTCATCACAGATAATGGAGACTACACGTGCATCTATCAATCATTAAGAATGGGGAACTTCTGCTATGACATTGAGGATATCCCCCTGGAGATTACCTTGTTGATCTGCATTTTGCTGAAATCATAAACATAAACGGGCCCAAAGGAATGCGATTGTTTAATGTTTATGTGCAAGACGAAAAGGCAAATCCCACTCTGAACTAATTTGTTTCTAAACTGTTATGTTATACTATCTGTTTTCTTGTAATTAACGACGACTGGATCCATTCTTGTTCCAGGTTCTATCTGATTTTGATATTTTCTCCATTGCTGGGTCGAATAAACCTCTGCAATTAGTTGGTGTGAGAGTTTCTATTAAGGATGATAGATTGCTTGGCTTAAGGTTTGAAGGCACACATGGTATCCCTACAGTTAGCGGAATTTGTATCAGAAAATCAGGTCAGTTTTACATTGAGCAGAATTCATGATCGAATTATATAGAGCAAAATTTAAATGTTAAATATTGTAGCATTAGATATCTGTTCTATGCATTTTTCCTAGTTTTTATTGGTATACGAGTGATTGGAATATGTAATTGTTGTTGGGGAGCAGTTTAGATATAGGCAGCAGTTTTGGGCAATGGGCATTGATTCTGTTTTCGATTGCAGAAAGAACAGTTGAAGATCTTCCAAATGAGATCATAGCAGTGATATTGACGAGGCTGCCCATGAAAACCATCGCACGTTTGAAGTGCGTCAGCAAATTCATGAAGGCACTCATAACAAGCCCCAAATTTTCTAAAACATATCTTATGTGCTTCTCAACTGAACCCAACTTCTCTGGGTACACTGCTGTCACTGCTACCAATCATGGTGAATTCTTATAAACCCCCGAATTCATATTCTTTACAGAAATGAATTTTTGTTGATGAACTCTTAATAAAGTAACAAGTGTTGTTGTAATGCTATTCCTGCACGAATCACACAGAAATTATGCTTAAATTGGATCCATATCCTGAGTTTGAAGAAAGGAATGTAATCATATGCCGTAAATGCGAGAAGCATTTAGCTCTGGAAGATGCAATAAACAGGGTACAATTTCCAGTTCATCTATTTTGGTAGCATATACTGAATGGCATAAGTGAAATGAACTATACGATCTTGTTTTGAACATCAGGGTAATATCAAAGACTTGAAATTTTTGGAAGATCTTGATCTACAAGCAACTACATCATACATTGAGATCCATCAAATGTAAGATTAATCATTAGTCAAATCATACCCTTTTATCAATTTATGGACTACTACAATCTTGTGGTTGATATGCCTTCTTTATTTGTTTTTAAATAATTGCAATGAAACAGGGTTAACATTTTCTTGGGTGATAGTCAAGTAAGTGACCATGCCACTAGAGCACCAGTTACTTGCAGTAACTGTCTAACATTACTTGGTTACAAATTGGTAAGCAAGATTCTCCTGCTATATCTAACTTTCGTGCATCGTTAGCAATTTGATGATGCTTATTAACAAAAGAACTTGTTTTACAGCTTATATGGCATGAAGAGGGTGCAAGTATCCATCTTGAAAGATTTTTTTTATTCACGTAAGGCTTTGCCAGTTGTATGCATATGACCTCCCTATATTTCGAAAAGTATAATCGTCTACATTATTTTCACAGAAAGAACTTGCTCATACTACGCACTCTCGATGCTTACAACTTAAATAAAATTCTTGGAAACCGAAGCCATCCATATGAAAGGAACATGTTAGAGTGGGATTTCTTTCAGTGCTGTCAGTGCCGCACGCACATTGCCCTACAGTGTGCATTGATAAAGAGGGTTTTAGTAATTTCCATTATCTCACTGCTAACTTTTTCATTTCCTTTTGTAGCATAATCTTTATACAAGTAATGGCGTATTCAAAGATACTACATTGTAAGATCATCATCCAAACTGCAACTCAATCTATTATCCCAGACAGTTGATCCATTTCTTATAAATTTGCAGGGTTAACGTGTACTTGTGCCAAATCATTTCCTCGAGGAATGCAGCACCATTTTACTGCAGTGTCTGTCACACACAGTTGGAGAAACATTTGTAAGGCATCTATTAAATATTGATAAGTATTAGTATAAATGTGCTGTTACTTACTTAATTCTACCAGGATTACTATAAGCATTTTTCCGTCTCTGAGAATATGCATGCCATTTTTCTTCACCTAGGTTGATGAAAAAAGTTCACCAAAGCCGGAACACACATGCTGTTCTTGTAAGCTACTCTTACTTTGCTTATTTATAGGCTTCTGTAAAGAGTTTGCAATGTTCGTTTGATTTGTATTAAACTGATATGATATGATTAATGTTTTCCTGTTGTTAGTATTATTATTATTATTATTATTATCATTATTATTATTCCCTGATTCAGAATTTGATTTTTGAAACGTATACTAACTTTATCATCTCTGTCCCTGTGCATGGTTCACAGGCAGAGGGTGGTAGCGCCTCGAGCTTTAATCAAGTTAGAGGGCCCTAATCTGGTCATCTGCGGCATGTGCGAAACACACTTAGCTTTAGAAGAGCACATAGTTATGAGGGTACAATTTACAAAGATACAGTGAATTAGTAGCATACATTGTATAAGCAAAATGGTTACCATACAATGTTGTTTTGAACATTAGGGACACTGCTCAGGACTCGAGTTCTTATCTGATATTGATGTCAGGGATCAATACGCAGAGACTTCTCATATGTAAGAATCATATATGAATTTATGGACTACAATTTCGTGGTTATTATGCTCGCTTTTTTTTTTTAATAACCACAATGCAACAGGATTCACAAAAACATTACCGTGGGGACGAAGAAGAGTATGAACATGTAGTCAGAGCACCCGTTTCTTGCAAGAAGTGTTTGACGTCGTTAGGATACTGCCTCGTAAGCCAATATTCTACTGCTAATCATCTAGCCTTCGTGCAATGTTAAGAAATTATTAATGTATAGTTTTACAGGAAAGATGGATTTCACACCCCGAAAGGAATAACATGAAAAGATACTTTTTGTTCAGGTAAGCTCTGCTCTGCCACTTGTATGCAAATGACCTCCCTATGAATCTAAATGTAACCCATTATTATCACAGGGGAAAAATTTATATCGTACGCAAGCTGGATACTCAGACACTGCATCCTAGTTATGTAAATAGGATACAGTTCATTGATAATAAGCTCATGGATTATACAAGTTTCTTCCAGTGCCAAGAGTGTGAGACGCAAAAATTCTGAGTAGTTGATAATATTAGTACTCGTTGGGAAGTTTGTGAAAGATCCTTGCGAAAAGTTTCATTAACGCCTAATTCATTCGTGTCGAGTAGGCTTTGTTATTGTCCTAATTATTATTATTATTAATTTGTAGGAGGGATTTATTTATGTCACCACAAACAGAGACTAAAGCAAGTGTTGGATTCAAAGCGGGTGTTAAAGAGTACAAATTGACTTATTATACTCCGGAATACGAAACCAAAGATACTGATATCTTGGCAGCATTCCGAGTAACTCCGCAACCCGGAGTTCCGCCGGAAGAAGCAGGGGCTGCGGTAGCGGCCGAATCTTCAACCGTTTCATCATATGCTTTTATGACTAGGGTTAGTGTTCTCTGTTCTCCTTTGACTTACCTCTCAGTAGTTTATGTTATCTCACTGCTTCACCTTTTCATTTACTTTTGTAGTCTGTAGATTCCTTTGACACCGGCATATTCAGAGATAAACTGTAAGCACATCATCCAACTGCAATTCAATCTATTGATGATCGATTCATGATTTACTCGACCTTCTATGAAATTGCAGAATCAATGTACAGGTAGGGCAAAGATCATTCCAGCAGTCCGTCCGTATTGGTGATCATTTTACAGCACCAGTCTACTGCAAAGTCTGTTACACGGAGTTGGGGTACAAAAATTGTAAGACATATTCTTCTTCTTAACCCGGCCTGCATTACAAAACTGGATTACTCTCTACATTTTTTCAGTCCATTTACTATCTGCATTCCATTCTTGTACGTCTAGTTCTATATGGACTTCCTGGATGTGGTTAGAGATAGTCCCCTTGACCATGACAGAACCTACTGGATGAATATGTAAGCTACTTGTACTTTGCTTAGTATAAGCCTTCTGTACATAGTTTGTTATGTTTGTTTAATTTGCATAAATTGATATCATATGATCGATGCGTGTTTGTTGTTTGGCAGGAAAAAATTGACTTTCATACGTAACAGAGGTTCGGACCTCTGATTGAGGGATGTTCGATCCAAGGAGAGCAATCACTACAAGAAAAATCAAAACCCATGAGATGCATGAAGTTTGTTGCAAAGAGAGTGATCAAAACCAAGACAATTTTATTACATCTAGTTAGTTTAGTACTCTGTAACTGTCTAACTGACTTCTAGTAGTCTAAGGGAGATGATCCCAAGTAAAGTGTATATGCAGCAGTACTTCACTCACTCCCTTCTTGTGACTTGTTGTAATATGCAGAATTGAGGTTTTTCTCCTGGCTTTTTAGCAGAATGCATGCACTAGCTAATATTTTCAGTACTGTGTATGATACATGCATAAGTTGCAATAGTATCGGGACCTGATGCGCGCTGCTCCAGATTCTTAAGTACATTCCTTGTAGATTGAGTTGCCTAGTATCCCTTACTTGGTGGTTTTAGGTTCCGTATTTTTAAACACCACGAAAGTGGGATTTGCCTATGGGGCGGGGCCGGGTGAATTATACTGAAATCAAGTCTTGTCCAAACCGTAGTAAACATGAGATATGTATGCGTACTAATCGATCATGAAGTGATATGTGACCTCTTTACCACTAGTACACGATACAATTTGCTTGATAAAAATCTACAAATCTCTTTACCACCTAGTACACGATACAATTTGCTTTTCATTCGCGGTCTTCCCTTTTCTTCCATTTTTCATCAATTCCGACATTTTAAAGCACTTGACTTGAGGACAGACAATAAGGACAAGATTTTCATTCCCTCGTATGACTATTTATTTTTGACCCATTAATTTTAGATACAATCAGACAAATATATGTAGGTATTTCACGGTTAGCATTTGCATGTCCATTAACTCTCGAGTCTTGGTAACAAGCTCAAATGACACATATGCCCTAGTTTATGTGTATTTTAAATCCTTGCTAACTGTAATTAAGATGCAAAATAATCAATTATACAATAAAATAAATTGATCTATTTAGCCGTCTATTTCATCTTTTCTATTTCGTTTGGTGATTTAATCACCTGGATAATATATTCAGATAATTCTAGAATTTATTTTACACTAGTTTGTCAGATTCTATTGTTGCAAAATGCAAACACAGGTTGTAAGAACTTAATCACTGGTTATTGCGGTTAGGCTTGACAATTGGTCCGGTCCGGACCCTACGGATCGGATCCATATTGGACCAATTTTAAAATTTTCGGATTGGAACCTTATCGGATCGGTCTGGTTCGGATCCAAAAAAAATTTTGAAAATTTATGGTTGGATCCATATGGTTCCGGACCGGGCTCGGATCGATGAGTTGTATATATTTTTTGGTTTGGATTCAGATCAGATCGAAATCCACGGATTTGCAGTGCTTTTTGCATGATGTGTTGGTCCTATAGATTATATATGTCATTTATCGCACATTGTCTTTACCCGTGAAAAAATTTCTTATTGGGTTGATCGCTGTTAAATTGATACTCCATCCGTCCCAGAAAACTTTACCCATTTTGACTTTTTTCTGGTCAACATTTTTTTAATTTGACTACAAATTACTCTTAAATTGTAATGGTAATATAAGAGTAATTTTATTATATATTTTACCATTACAATTTAAAAGTAATTTATAGTTAAAGTTGAAAATTATTGACCAGAAAAAATTAAAATAAGTTTTCTGCGACATAGTGACGGAGGTAGTACAGAATAGAATAACTACATTTAACTTTGAAGTGTGAGTATAAGTTTCTATATGTGGGAAATGTGTTGTGTCAAGCCATTTGGTAGTTGGACTATTGATGTAACATGTTTAACATTATCAGTAAAATATCTAGGTGAACAACATATAATGTGATCAGATGCACCAGAGTCTAAAAGCCAAGGTTCACATGAAAGAGATGCAAGTATACCTGCAGCACAGTTGCTAGTGTGAACTTGGAGTAGAAGAGCTTGGCTTTTCATTGGTCTTGCCTTTCTCTGGTGGCTTTTCTGCATTGGCCAACATCTTTTGGAGTTGACAAATCTGCTCTGCAATGAGAGTGGCCTCCTTTTCAGCTTCATTTGCATTAGAATAGTAGGTTGCAGCTTGGTTGTTCATAGTAGAAGAGCTGGTGTTGTTCCTCTGGTCATAGCCACCTCTGCCTCTAAAGCTCCTTCCTTCTCTTGTATCAGACCTGCCACCTCTTGGCACCTTATAGCTGTCAGGATAACCAATCACTTTGAAGCAGTTCTCATAGTTGTGATTGGTCATCTTACAGTTGGGGCACCACATGTCAGTTCTCTTCTCTTTCCTTTTGAAACCAACATTCATAGCCATAGCTTCTGGATCTGCACTGTGGTGTCCAGTCCTTGTGAGTTTCTGGATTTCTTCTTGATTGACCAGGGAAAAGGCTTCATCCAGAGACAGAGGTGGTTTTGTCATGATGATTTGACCTATGATGACCTCATAGGAATCATTCAGACCCATCAAGAACTTGAACAACTTCTTTGTTTCTTGAATCTTGTCAATCTTGTTTGGAAGATCACATTTTCACTCTTTGCAGCTGCAGCTGGGCATTGGCTGGTGATCCTTGAGTTCATCCCAGTAGCTTGTGATCTTGGTGAAGTAGTCAGCAGTGCTCATATTCCCTTGCGTAAGAGAGTTGATTTTTTGCTCAAGAGTGAATATGCGAGTTTGATTTGGCCTAGCATATCGCACTTTTAACTTGTCCCAAGCATCAACTGCACTGCTTGAGTACAAGATGGTGTTCTTGATATCATTAGTCACTGAGTGAATCATCCAGGAGAGAATAAGCGTGTTGCACTTGACCCACGACTTCTTGTTGGGTGGTCGTCCGCCGGACAAGGCAAGGTTCCATCAATGAACGCCTTCTTGTTTCTTATAGTAAGACTCATGTCAAAAGCCCTGTACCAAGTATGGTAATTGTTGCCATCAAGAACTGGCTGAATAGCACCAGAAGTAGCTATCAGAATGGTGAAGGTAGTAGTGGCTGGTGGGTTCATCTTCATGGGTAGTAGGCGGCGTAGTAGGAGGTGGAAGAGTACCGGAAGAAGCGGCACTAGTCATTGTTGTGACCGATGCTTAGTGCAGTGAAGAAAAAAGAAAAGAGTGATGTTTAGAACCTAACTCTGATACCATATCAAAAGCTTAAAACAGGGAAGAGAGAATCGGAGTTTTCATTGAATACTGCGGAATGAATTGTTACAGAAACAGAGCGGCTGCTTGCTCTTTAAATAGCCGACACTTGATACCCTAAACCTAGCTAGGAAATGAAATTACATTGGGGGTTTTATTTGTCAGTACAACAGTAACAAAACCCCATGTCAATTGTATGACATACACAGACGAAAGATCATTAATGAAGAAGACAAAGAATGACAGATTCCTTAGTACTATTTCTTGATTTTGAAAAATAGTTTCCCACCTAAGAAACTTGGCCTCCAATTAATTCGTCTGAGTCCCTCTACGAATCAGGACAAAGTTTAAGACGAGTTCGTCTATCAACATGCGTGCTTTCCTTCTCATCAATTCGTCTTTTCTTCACTGTGTTGGCTTGGGATAATTCTTCCGGCTTGTTGCTCTGTTCCTGCTCTTGATTTCCAACAATATATACACTCGTTGTGCAAACCATTTTATTCTCACGGGCTTTGTGATAGGAATATTGTGGATCAACGCTATATTATTTCCTTATATTAATACCTCAATTTTGGTTGGGTTACATAAATACTTTATTAACACATTATAAATTAATTCTTTTATTTAATTGTTACTAGTATTAAACCACACATCAAACTCGTGGTTAGACAAATTGTTGTTTAAAATAACTGAGGGAGCAGTGTATTTTTGACAAAGTAGTCCTCTCCAAATTGCAAGCGTCAATTTTAAATCCCTAATAATAGCTTGCAAAAGAAGAAAAGAAAAGGAAAACCTTAAAAATCCCAAATTCCATTGCTGCAATTTCAGTTTCTGGTGACCCCAATACTAAAGGTAATTCGATCTCCCTCTGTTTTTCTACTTGGTTAATCATTTTTCTCACAGTGTAAACCTTTGGATATTAACCTCTTACTTAATGCAATTGCAAAATCGGCTGTAAATTTACTGTTTTAGCCATTGATGAATTTCTACAGTTTTATTATGAGTAATCTCTGCCCCTGTCAATTGAAACTATTTGATGTAAGCCTGTACCTATTGGCTATTGTGTGTTAATGTTTGTTAGAGATAGTTGCTATTTGCTAAAATCAGCATGTCCATTCTGGAGAAATGAATATTGATAGTGTACAAACATGAATTCCCATAATTACAGTGTTGGTTATTTCCATTTTCTCCCATTTCTCTTAAATTTGTACTATCTGTCTATGAGTTATGAATGGGGATATAGCATGGGTACTGTGCTGTAGAAGTTTAAATATCTGATGATGATTTCAACTTTGTTACATTGGTTATGTTTGAATTAGAGTGTCTCACAAGGCCATGTGAGTGAAGTCTTGATACATTGATTCTTGGGGATAGGAATTTAAGAAATTTGCATCACTACTACTCAAATATTGCAGCAAGGTAGGTTTGATTTCAGTGCTTGGATTAGGTTTTTTTTTTTATTCTTAGCTTCACAGATGATATATATGATATATAAGTGAGAATAACTTGTGTTAGACGGTCTAACAGTTGAACAGATGCAACTAGGGGTGAGGGTGGTATTTATTTCTAATATTTAAGGTGGAGAAGCAAATTAAGGGAGAATGCCAAGACTTGTGGGTGGGTAGTGTTCAGGTTATTGTGGGTGCAAGGTGTGTCTAACGTTGGAACCTGCTGACACAAGTTTTTGCCTAAACATGTGGAACTTATCTTGTGAATGTAGATGAATCTTAATGATCTTAACAAAGTCTGGGAAATCAAACCCCTGAAGAAGGTCAGGGAAGATGAGGCAAAGGAAATTCTTGAAAAAGTGGCTAAACAAGTCCAGCCTATAATGCGGAAAAGGAAATGGAAAGTCAGGGTCCTCTCTGAGTTTTGTAAGATTCTTTAAGAATTACATCGCTGTGTTTTATAATCTTGATTTGTTTATTTTTGTATTCCTGACGCTCAACAAGAAAATTTAATATACAGTCCAGCCAACCCATCTCTTTTAGGACTGAATATAGGGGGAGGAGCTGAAGTTAAACTGAGACTGCGCAGGCCAAACAATGAGTTGGATTTTTTCCGTTATGAACAGATTCTTGATACCATGCTCCACGAGCTTTGCCACAATGAGCATGGTCCTCACAATGCTGACTTCTACAATCTCCTGGATGAATTAAGAAAGGTTAGGTTTCTACCTTGTGCCTCACAATTATGAATGTGTACTTTTTACAGAATTACAGTGATTACAATGTTTATGCTTTTCCCTTTGGCTTCAGTCTTCACAGTTCTCTTGTCAGGATATAGAACACTGGCCAGTAGATCTTGTTTTTTTTTCTTTCTTTATCTAGATTGCTTGCAGTGGATGATCATATTTGATATTAGCTGCTTTTCGTATGGTGATTTGTTTCTCGAAGTCTCTTTTTTCGTTCTAGTTTGATGGAGAATTTCTGATCACCTGAAAACAATGTACTGCATCTGTAGGAATGTCAAGAGCTGATGGCTAAAGGAATTACTGGTACTGGGCAGGGATTTGATCTCCCTGGTAGAAGAGTTGGCGGATATACACGTCAACCTCCTCTGCCAGCTCTACGCCAGAAAGCTCTTGAAGCTGCACAAAACAGGGCACACCGTGAAGCTCTGTTGCCTCCTGGACCTAAACGTCTTGGTGGTGATAATAGTATTAAGTCTGTACTAAGTCCAGTTCAAGCTGCAGCTATGGCTGCTGAAAGGAGATTACATGATGATTTATGGTGTGGATCTGAATCCATGGAGATTGAGGGGTCTTCTCAAAGCTCTGTAACATTGAGTGGTACTGGTGGATCTTCTCAAGTTGAGGAAATCAAAGATGGTTGGCAGTGCACAACTTGTACCTTGTTGAACCGGGTATAGTTTCCATCCTATTATTCATTTATTTGGTCCTCATAAGCATAGTAGTTCCCTATCCATCATTAGGAGTAGAAAGCTCTTGTGCTGAGTAGAAAGCCTTCATATATGCTTAATTTGGATGGTACCATTAGTTATTAGTATGGCTCTTTAGCCAGCCTGTATCTGAATGGACAATGTTCACACCTTGCATCTCACTGCACTAATTACGTACACTTTATATTAACAACATACTTCTTTCCCATAGCAAGCTGCGTACTAAGCATGTTTTTTATACATAAAATTATTTATTTTCTCGGGACAACTTGACAAAAATGATGCTAAAGAGCTGATGGAATTATCTGTGTATTTAGATTATCAATGTCAGTTTCTTTTCTAATTTTATTTATCCACTGCTTTTGTTTAAAATGAGTCTCCTGCTACCCCTTTTTGTTTTATCTTCCTTTCTTATTCCTCTTTCGCTCTTACACTTTGTCCCCTCCTATATATCAGTTTGTCTTTCTCCATATCTTGGATCAAATTTTACAATTGCTGTCAAATTGTATCATATATGTTGGCTTCACTTGTTAAGTGCTGAGTTTTATTGATTACAAATTTACAAGTGGTATTTTGTTTGAACTTTGATATTCGTATATCCATGATACACTCGTGTCCTCGTGTATGTTGTGCTCTTTATAAGTATAACCATGGCCAGTATTACATGAATCTTTTCTTTTTGGTAATATTACATGAATCTTTTACTTCAAGCGGATGCATAACTTTTCTTTTGTTCAACCCTCAGGGACTCCAACTGATTAGCAATTCTTCCTTTCTTCCCTATTCTCGTGCATACTAGTTTGTGTACATTAGATCCATTTCACCTCTTCCCTTGATGTTGCAATAAAACTATGCCATTTTGTTATATATGTTGGTTAATATACATATACTTTCATTTAAATGCAGCCAATAGCCCTCACATGTGATGCTTGTGGAACACCAAAGAACAAAGTCACAGGAGACAAGAAAGCAAGGGTTTGGTCATGCAAATTTTGTACCATGGATAATAGCATTGGAGTTGAGAGATGCACGGCCTGTGGGGAGTGGAAATATTCGTATGGTCCTTCTACATCTGTTCGTGGACCATATCTTGGTACATAATTCTTAAAAAGAAAAATTAGTGTACAGAGGAGAGAACCTTAAAAGAACTGTGATTCTTCATGTTTTAGCAGTAAATATATTGTATTTTGACAGACTAAGTCTGGTAACTGATGATGGTAAATTCTGTATGCTGTAAAATGTTGGGGCATTTTAGAATTGTGAGTAGGTATGCGCGCGCCAGTTTGAAAATAGTTCCCAAATCAAATTTTACCAGTTAACAGTAACACACACATTCTGCAACTTTATCAAAAAGAAAAAAAAAGATCAATACTCTCACTCATCGATAAGGCAGATTCATAGCCCCACCATAATCAAGAATTATGCCCCTAATCTTCTCCAAATCAGGGTTTCGGAGCTGAATCGACATGGATGGTGATGTCGATGTCGGAGAATCAAATCCAAATCCAGAACTGCATAATTCATCTCCATACATCCGAAGATACATGTCAGCCTTCTCACATTCTATTCATCTCCATTTCCGGTGTGTCAATGGACATAAGAATCGACACTAGGCAAGTTCACAAATTTAGGGGATATCTTCAGGTGAAATGGCACCATTTCTGTAAGCTACAAAGTTGTTTTTCAATTTCTCCGGTTCAGTGGTGTCAGATTCAGTAGAAACTAATGATGGTTGTGTTCGGAAATCTTGGATCATACAACATACTTGGTTTGGGATCGGAAGAGTAGTAGTTATGTTGTTTAGCCTGTTGTTCATAAAGACATGTTCTACTGATGCTTTTCACCCTGCCTCAGTCTGGGTTTCTTGTTGTTCTCTTGGACTGCTTTTACACATACAACGCTTAGTGGAACAATACCTTGTGCATATTTGTGTTATTAACACACTACATGAGATAGTGTTGTGCAATGGGTGATATTAACCGTGATAATATTTTTCTTCTCAATTTTTCCTTCTTCAGAGTGATAGTTTTAGGACATGTGGATCTTCTTTAGTGCGTCCATCAGCCTCGAGCAGTGGGATAGGGAATGGTATCAACTAGCAGGAGACAAAGAGGGCAGAGTTTGGCATGGAAAAGAAGATGCATTTCTTTGATCAGTGACCCTGAAGTTGTAGAGTACATGTAAGAACTAATAGGATTGATCTAGCTATCCAATTTGGATGGAAACATGTTACCTTAAATCCCCATCCGAAACAGTCAATTTCCTCCCACAGTCCCACTTCTCAAATCCCACGAGCCACCACACTTCACCCTCAACTCATTTCTCTCTCCAAATCCAAATCCAAATTCTATTCACTAAACCACCATCACAATTCACAAGGTACAACCGCCACTGCTTTTGAATTTGCTATGATTTGGTTTGAATTGGGCGCTATATATTCTAATGGAATTAATTTAGGGTTTTTATTTGAATTTGTACATTTTAGTTTTCTTGTGATTTAAGTATTGATAATATACATTTGTATTGATAGATTTTGGATTTCGTATGGAGTTGGATTAGCTTTTGCCTTCTCCCGCTGCCCCGCCTATGCCTTGTTTTTTTTTGTAAATAAAACATCCGGTCTTGTTCGGTCCAAACGCGAACCGGAATTTTCTGATCCGGTCCATATGGAGGCGGGAAATTCAACTACCATTTTAGAATTTGAGAAAGCAACTCAGGAACAGCTAGAGGAGTTCATTTCGTTCATCGTTCGAACGTTACCGCAATGTACTTGTCCAAAGATCAAGAGATTCTCCGTATCTTGGTCTGTTGATAACTCTTGGGATGAAAGTTAGTTTGCTTAAAACCATAGTTGGACTGAGATTGGTTATGCAATGCTGAATGAATGCAATGTATTGAGTTTTTTAGTTTGGAATTGGGAAGTTTACATCCAAAAACTTTCTAAGGTACTGATTGGTAAAAGTGCATCCGGAAACGCGGTCAACGTTTCGTTTTACATCCGGACTTGACCGGGACATTTTCACATGCGAAAGTGGCATAGTTGACTGCCTAAAAATCGAAAACCCCCCGCTTGGTAAAAATTGGAAACGCAGCCGAAAAGGTGAAACGGAAGGAGACAAATGTGATTGGTAGAAGCTGTTTGTAGTGGAAATGTGATGTATTTTGTGGTTGAATTGTTGAAGTTACCTTTATACCCTTACTTTACTAAAATGGGAAATGGGAAACACGTTTCTTCAAGTGGGATTACGTTTTTTTGCTTCCTTTAACGTTTTTTGCTGGTAATTACCATTTTACCCCTTCGTGTTATAAACATTGGACAGCAGGTTTTCGAACTCGATAAAGCCTTGCCATTCATGTTCCATTGAAGCAAAATAACTTGTAATACATAGCAAATGAAAGGTTCAAACATAATCTAGCTTAATGCGAAGGCATAATAGATGACAACGAATACAAAAGTTGCCATCGGAACAAGAACGGATTATGCAAATTCAGATTTATATGGCCGGCTCGTCGCCATTGTTGTTGAGTACACGATTCTCCTCTGCTTCCATCTCTGCCATCAATCTTGCCTGCTCCCTCCTCTTCTTAAATGCTTTCTTCATTTCCATCCTTGAGATCTTGCAACGGAGAGTAGCAATTTCCTTTCTCAAGCTCACTTGGCCCCGGAAAAGAGTATTGAGGACCTCCTTGTAGCGCCAGTGGACTGGAGGGTCAGACCACTGGAAGAAGTCGCAGCCTCCTTCCTTCTGTTTATAGAGAACAGATACGACAGCCGTAAGTAGTTAGATGAAATCGAATTTTTAGACATCATTTTTTTTCCTTGTTTACATTGGTGGATGAGTACTTTACCTTGTAGTTCTTGCATTGGATGAAACGCCTTCCGGGGTTATCGTTGTCACGCCATTGCGAAGTGCAAACCGATGGATGTCCACATTTGCATAGGTCCTGGACAGGTTCCGGAGAATCTGGGCTAACGAGGATTACGGGACTTGAGAGAATAGGCAGGTCCGGTGGATTGGTAGAGGGGCCAAACACTTCCGGGGGTGGGATGGAAGCCGGGACAGAAAGTTGTGGTATGGGGATTGGATCTTGCAGCTGGTCGGATGCCGGATTTTCAGTGTTGGGGATGATTTCTTCGGGTATCGGTGAGAGTGGCTTGGTTTGGTTCGGATCGCACACATTTGAGTTGTTGTTGTCATCCATTGTATCTAGGTTTTGTGTTTGTTGGCTGTGGATCAGAACTGTGAGAAGTATAGAGATATATATAGGTTTGGCTAGGGCAAAAAAAAGGGAGGGGTGGATGAATGATTTTGGCGCCAGTTTTTCCCACCAAAAGTGTCATTCATTATCCATTGACTAGGTAAGCATCCATCCATGTAGGTTGGGTTGTTTGATTTGATGGAGTATTGTCTGATGTAGTACAGTTTTCAAGTGGTCTTCTCATTTTGGATATTTGGTAGATAAAGTCAGTTTAGTAAACATATTAAGCTTGCGTTATACCATTAGTTTAGGTTTCGTAACACGTTAATTCTATCGACTCGAGGAACTCAATATCCAAATTAGCGAGATCGTTAACTGAGGTTGCTTAAAGTAATGGAGGCAGTAGCCTATAAGAGACTGTCTCATATAGGCCTAGTAGAAAGTCGTACATGGTTCGTTTATGCATTATAACTAAACCGTCCCCCTTAAGGGAGGATATCAGTTCTACCTTCTTCACGGGAAAGGAAAAAAAAACAACGAAATCACAATTGCATTTATAAATACAGTTCGATGAAGTTGGACTACTTGTTGTACTTGGGGGCGATTTCACGGGCGTAAGCTGGTTTTGGGTTTCCTTCTGCACCGAGATACTTCTCCCAATCCTTTGCATAGAGATCGGTGACGCGACGAGTAGATTCTTGAGAGATCGAAGTTGCAGTGGATCCACTAGATCCACTAGTGGCATATCGCTTCGAACTAGATCCATGTGATCCTGGCTCCGTCGGATCTGGGACAAAGGGCCACCAATACTTGTTGCGTTCGAAAGTCATATCCCCAAATATTGCTTCTAGCTCATACCACATTGGATCCCCTCCGTTGTAGTACCATATAGCACGCTCGTCTTCCTATTTACGCAAAAAATGAAAGAAGTATTCTTTGTAAATATTTGACCTGTATATTTGTAGGTTACAAAAATTGAAATCGGTAACTTAAATTCATCACCTGAAGCACTTTGTCCCACACATCGTCTTTACCGATGAACTTGTTCTCGAAGGCACACCAAACTAGTGGAGTTGCTTTCCGCATCCACTCCAGGAGTGTGTGGCGCTGCCATAGATTGTTGATGGCCTTCGCAACATCCATAACATTGTACCGCCTTTTGAACCTGTCGTTTATCTTGTAGGTGCAGGTGTTAACCCCGTACAAGATATCTTCTGGCCATTTCCAAAGGGGTTGTGGGCCTGCTGCCATACGCTCGAGTGAAATGGCTAGGAATTCAACATGATCTTTCGGGACGAATAGGTCGTACCACTCATGATCTTGCAAACGAGTGGCAGCAAGCCTAGAAACATCGGAGGGGGACATGTGTTATTGGTTTATATTTTTTGTAGCAGGAAAGTAAAAGAGTGGTATTGTTGAGTAATTGGATGAAAGACAGGGCAATTTATAGGGTGTTTTTCATATGTGATAAGGTCATGTTGCCTTAATGAAACTCAACCACCTCGTAGAATTGATGGTTGGGGAGCATCAATGATACGTTTGTTATTGGGCAGAGAAATCGAACGGAAATGGATTTATTCTAAACGCGCAGGTTACGATTCCCGTTATTGCACATTCCATTACGATGTGGTCATGTGTAAATTTTGTTATTTAAGGGAACTAGTTTATATCCCTTTTTTTTTTTTTTGTTTGGGAATCGATGCGACTAGTAGCGTTTAATGGACCAGCAAACCCCAACTGCATTTTCACTAATATGAAGGGTAAAAAGTTTCGAATTACATAGTGTCGAACAACATAGGGATCTTGTTCAACATATATTAAAAAGAGAGGGAAAATTCAACTAACTTAGCCAGCCTCGCTTAGTGCGAGTAACTAGTCGTACATTCTTTGCATTAATCATAAACTACAAGAATCGTAGAATCAGTAGGGGCTGCAGGTAGGCGTACAAGTCTATCCCTTGGTGCCCGACGGCCCCGCCTCGTCCATTTTCATTTTGTCCAAGTCAGCTGCTAGGTTAGGGAGCCGATCATTCAATTCCATGCTTGCATAGTTGCTTTGAATGATCTGCTCCTCCAACTGGTGGACAAGGCCCCAGAGCTGGATCATTTCACGCCTCATTATGGTTTGTTCAATGAGGAGGTTGGCCATGCAGATGCGATAGTGCTCCGTCAGTGGAGGATCAATCCACTCTCGGTATTTGCATCCGTCTTCAAGCTGCAAGATTGAAACATAGGAGACAAAAGTTGTTAGACAATCTAATCCAACTAATCGGGTTGGCTCTTTTATATGAATTTTTAAATACTACTTTGAATAATAGATCCAACACACACCGCATAACGAGCACATTGTTGAATCCTCCGACCTGGAGTGGTTGGATGCCACATCGTGTACGTAAAGAGCTCGTTGCCGCAGGTGTGTGGTGGAGGCATAGTTTCTTTGACGATCTGCCAAGTATAGTTGCAAATGTGAATGGGATGGTGGTGACTTGTTACATGTTGCATGGCTATATATAGGCCCAAACAAAAGTGGCACAACTTAGGTTGATACTAAGATATGGCGCCAATTCCATCTCCATTTTCCCTCCAGTACTGTTCACCATAACAAGTGAGATGTGTGTACTTGGCTGAGCATGGAATAGACAGCCTAAGTCTACGAATGTACTACACAATAATATATTGGGAAGATGGTATACAATGTGATGTGAAGCAATGGTCAGCCATAATGAAATGGGTGAAGATCTGGTCAAAATCATGTACTTAATTCAAACCATCAAGTCTTCTTCATTATATGTGGTGGTTGGCCCCTAGTCTTTATTGTGTATGATTAATTCGCGGTTGGTGATACGACTATTGAACGACCTAGAGTGTATCGAACGATTATTAATCTAATATTCGTTATAACATACTGTCACAACACCAAAATGTGTTTAATAAGCACGGTTGTCCGAAAATATAAGTCGACCATGCTATAAAATACATTAATCGACTAAAATGCATGACATAGGAGTTTTTTGTTTTTCCATTCGGTATCGATAACAGATCGTAAAAGTTATCGTCTTCTAAATATGACGCCTACTCCAGTATGTCATTTGATCCACTCACGGTATCATCAAATTCGCGCATTGCTTGAGCTTCTGCTGCCCACTCTAGCATACGGGCCCTCATATCAATCCTCTGCTGCCTCATTTCCTCCCTCGCCTCTGGGCCGATCTATAGCATCCACAAATTCCAACGTAGTGTCTTCTCCATGTTCCGGAGTTCCTGCCTTTCCCGAACCAGTTTGTTGATGTAGTCAGCAGTTCGGCGTTGCGGCTGTGGATCGATCCACTCTTTATAGTCGCATCCTCCGGGGAGCTATGACATAAAAATCAATAAGTTAGATAACAATTAGGTATAATCAAACAGTCGCAATTCATATGTGCCACCTTGAAGACTAACCTTATACAACAAACATTTCTCATATCGACGGTCGGGGTTTTCGAGATCCCAATCGTAGTCGATTACCAACTCGGAACCGCAAGTGTGTTTGTTAGAATCCATAAGTTTTGATGGTGATTGTGTAAAAGTGTGTGTGTTGCTGATGCTATTCCGGTCCACCAATGGTCTTATATAATGTGAGGCAGTATGCCACCTACCAGAACTTATAATTTGGAGGGGACTTTTGGAGGGAACCTTCCCTCCAAAAAAAAATTGAAAGAAACAAGGATGGCACAATTTTGGATTGGCTGGTTAAAAACCATGTTTTGGTCCATTTATGTTAGCAACTCGAGTACTGGTGTGCACTTGTAGCCCATTAGAGCACGATCGACATGTTTGTCTCGGTATACCTAGTTTGAATCTCCGTACATTGTTGTCAATAAACCTAGTCTATTAATAACGAAGCGATATCGTATTTCATTGATCGTTTCCATACTCTCTTAACATTATTCGAGGGTTTATTCATTCCATCTGATATTAGCCGAATTCATTACTTGATAGTCACATTGTTACACCTACGAATTAAAATTGCCCATGGCATAGCAAAAGGAACTACTAGTTCCAGATTTAGGTTCGATACCGAAAAAACAACATAAAGTCTAACTTAAACGATTCTAGGGCTGGAATGAAGCCTAGGCCAAGAGGTAGCCATACATCATCGAAGTGATCACGGTTAGCATTACGATCATTATGGTTCGAAAGCCAGGACGGAATGTGTGCTTATCTCCCTCTTCACCAAGAGCCGAACCTACCGTTATTCCCGTAGTTGCTGTGACGGTCATCTCAACGACCTCACCCTCATCCTCGCTGTCTGACTGAGCATTGTTGAACGATATGGCCACCGATTCCGACTCAGAATCCGAAGGAGGCTTCATAGCCAAGATGAAGTCCTCCAGGGTCTGAATCTGCCTCTCCAAAGCCGCTATCTGTTCATTCATCTCGTCCATCCTTTGGCGGCAGTTATTGAATAGTGCCATGTAGTAGTCGTCTAGTTCGGGGTCCACCCATTCCCAGAAAGGGCAGCCGTGATCCGTCTGTCGAAAATAGAAGAGATTAAGTTAGACGCTATGGTTCTAGAACGAAAACAAGTGTTAGTTTCGAATCCGTATGTAAACTTAGAATGGCTTACGTAAGCATTGGCGCACTTGGCAAACCTTCTTCCCGGATTGCGTTGAGTCATTGACACGTAGATACGAGCTTCGTTGTTGCAAAGGCAAGTTCTGGTGGGGGAGGATCCATCTGTTAGTAGATGACTTTTTCTTGTGTTTTTTTTTAACTAAGTATGAGGAAATGAAAGTGAGGTGAATGAATGTGGTTGTTGTGTTTATATATAGCCCTAACTCAAGTGACAATCTAACATGTTCATGCAATTTTAGTGGGCTTATTTTAAGTAAGTAATGGCTTAAATTCATTTAATCCATAGACAATGTATTTAAACTTCGGCTTCGTAGTACTTTTTTACGATATCGTAGCATCCATGTTTATCCGGATTTAACACGTTTACGATTATTAAAAAAGGAGTAGAGTATAGTCATGACGACTAAAGTACTTAAAATGATCACGATACCAATATCACGAACTATTAGAAGATTTAATCCACCGTTACGAATGTGGACTCGTTAGTAGTGTTGACTGATATTTGACCAACATCATATGCCTCCCTTGGATGGTGACAAGTGGCACCCAAATGTTGTAGAAGATGAAAGATTAGTGTACTATTTTCTTCAATTTATTAAGCTATGTGGAGTACACTAGTAGTCAAAATTGAGTACAAAATCCATCACATCAATTATCAACATTATTTTAAAACTACCTAATCCAACTTGCATGAGGATATATTTCATACACGCGCGAAACTGTCCTGTGAGCATGCAAGTATACTGTACTCATATTGGGTGAAAAGAAGAACAAAGCAATTAAGCATAGTGCAATTTCACGTACCCCAAAGATCATCATTCCCTCTAAGAATCTAAGTGCGATGACCTATGTGATATTACAAAAGGTTAGTGGCTCTGTCCTAGATATATTTTGCCAAATCTTCTAAACATCAAACAGTGCAAATGGTAGTGGTACAACGGCCGTTTCATCTTCTTTCCTCTGTTTAAGTCATATCCTGTCACTTCCCACAATAAAGCATCCATATAGGATTCTCTCCCACCCCACATCCTCATTAATCCTCCTCCAACCACTCCTCTGTCACCGCATTCATATCGAAACGCAGAAATGGAGCTCCCAAGGTTGAACCGCTACCTCCTTAAACCCGGCGGCAACGGCACCGGACCGGAAACCCCTTACCCAAAGCGAACTGGGCCGAAACCAGGGCCCCGACGAGACAAGATAAGATCCTAAATCCTACCACTGTTAATCGAATCCGTCATTTGCTTAATCGTTCCATTTTGCTCTTTCCGAGTTCGATTGTTGAAACGTTTTCTAATTCTTCCTTTTGTGGTCGATAATGCTTACTTTGTAGGTAGATTTAGTATTGAATGTTAATCTATTAACATGATTCGTATCCCATTTCGTCAATGTGGTAGGGCAAATTAGATCTGTAGGTATTGGGCAATATTCATGTTGTTTGTGAAAGATTGAGCATGATAGTGAAAGATTGAGTTTCATGTTTAAATTGGGGGATTCTGCATGTACTAGCAGATTTATTGAAAATAGACTTTGATTGAGGATGTGTTTATTTCAGTCAAGAGGGCTCTGTTTCTAGCGACATAGAGCAAATGGGATGTGATATATGTCTTTATGAGTTTGTCTTCAAAGATTTTGATCTTACTTTAAGAAAGTAGTACAGATGTATAGGGTATGCTCACTGTTGTACAGGAATGCTTCATTTAAGTGGGGATGATAGCTCACTCTACTTGTTTATCTTACTGGCATCTCATCCTAGTACCATCTTAAATGCTTGCTTTTGGTTGCCATGAAATAGTTTGCTTGTCAATGTGGAGAGGATACGGATGAAGTGACTGGAAATGACCCCTTATTCATAGGGTATACTTATTGTTGTGTAGGTTGGCTGTGATAGATTTGATTGTAGGATTTACTGCTGTTTACATCATAGGTTGTGGCTTAGAACCAGAGAGCTGTTGGCTTCTTCTTCTTCATGATGTTCAATATGTCTGATCACTTGGTTAAGTTACATACTTGAGTCAAATCATTATGTCTGTGCTATCCCAAGCATAGGTTGTACTCTGTTTTATAAAATATGAACAACATGTTAGTGCTTTGCCCAGTTTCATGTGAGTTTATTTGGATTAGAATGCTTATACTGAAAGTTGCTGCAAATGCATATACAAAGATGTATGATTAAGTGTTGTGATATGGTGATTTGGTTAACGAATTTATAAACAAAACTCTAAAACAATTCATGTGAAGAATCTTTAGTAGACATGTAGATGAAATATTAGTGACAGAATATAGAAACCACAATCTTAAACAATTCATGTGTTGTAAATATGCATCGGTTTTTAATCCATCTACTGTAACTGCCGAGAAATAACATATTGCCGCGGTCTTTCCATCAAATGCAGGGATCCCGGACTACATGCGCACTATTGAGCTGAAGATTGGGGGTCGTTGGCATGGTGCAACAACTGGGGACTTGGAGTATCTGGGTGGCTGGACCTACTACATCCACAATGTTGACCCAGAGGACTACTCGCTGTCGGAGCTCTGCCTGGCTATTGAGATGCTGTTGCTGGAGCCAATATTGCCTTCGAGGTTCTGGTACAATGGTTACACTCACCCCGAGGCAAACCCCCCGTTGGTTTGAATCCGTTGGACAGTTATTTCTCCATGATTCAAATGTGGGAGAATTGTGATGCGCATAGCCGCTGGATTGTACGTATTTACGGCCAGGATGCCGAGTACCGGACTTATCCGGAGGGGAACAACATTAGGTCTGTGTACTACTCTCTGTCTGATCGGGTCCCTAAAGTTTCCAGAAACTTCAATGCTCACCATCACTACACCGAGGCATCTGAGCTGCATGAGTTGCGGATGGAACACGGGCTAGAGAACTGGCCAGGAAGGAAGCTTTCGGTGAAACCTGGTACATCGACACCGCTAAGAAGCCCCGTGTTCCTCTACAACAGGGTGACTTCTGGGACTTTGCGACTAGCGACAGCTTCATGATGCCCCTGAACAATCCACTACCGGGTAAGTTTGAGGTGGTTGGGGTGACCGAGGATGAGTTGGACAACACAACCGACGCACCTGCTGTTCGGGTTAAGGTGGAGGCTGAGTAGGAGTATGACTTTGTAGGTTGGTTCTCGTTTTATGTTGTGTAATCGTTAAGACATTACTTTTCATTTCTGCTTAAGCTTTTCGTTTTATGGTGTTTCTCTTTTGTGGATGAATGTACTCGAACGGTAAAACCTGTATCCGTTGTAAATTATGTGTGTGTTGATCAATGTTGGTTGGCTAACTGGAATGTTGGTTTATGAATTATTTGTATGTTCTAAATCTATATGTCCTTATGATATTGTTTTTGAAAATGTTGTTCACTTGGAGATATCATAGGTAATGTAAACGAAACAGAATGTATAGTTGAAACGTTAGATACTTTTAACTACATTGTTCATGTTGATTAGTTCGACCGAACGAAGTCAAAAAGTTCTACCTGAAGGAACGAGCTCATTTGGTCAGTAGGCTAATTCCGTACATTAAACAACTACTAAAATATAGGGACGAATTATGGCTACGAACAGTAGTTGGTTGGCAGTCATTAATGAATATCAAGACCATGCAAACTGATACAATACTCTATAAATAGCTTCCAAATAGTAGTTCTTCTTCACATCAATCCAAACAACAAACAAGCTACTTTAAATATTCATCTAACAACAACCCCTCTACACAACCATTACCCACCCCCCACGATGGAAGGAAAACCAAGCCCGTCCGCTCTCCGAGCTCTCTCGCTCTTGTTCTACAAGTCCACTTTCCCAAAAAACCATGTTGTATACGTGGTCGAGGCCCTTGCTCAACTTGCGCATGATTCCAAAACATGGGACTGGCCAACGCATATTGACTTCGGGGTGACGATTGTGGTTTCTGCCCTGAAGTACAAGTTCAAGAAGACCTATACCACCGCTCAGATCATGGATGCCCTCTATGATCTCCACCGCTGGCATGTCGTGACTCAGAG
>JAHHQI010000853.1:0-12033 GCA_028274465.1 Plantago ovata | reverse complement strand
GAGAGATTTTACTGTGAAGAGAGAGAGTTAAATTACGTCAGCTAACAAATGGAATTGGGTATACACGTCAGTGGCTCTAGTTGCAGAGAGACTTAACCCGTACTTATTGGGTCAGTTGT
This sequence comes from Plantago ovata, assembly GCA_028274465.1. NCBI lineage: Eukaryota > Viridiplantae > Streptophyta > Magnoliopsida > Lamiales > Plantaginaceae > Plantago > Plantago ovata. The sequence goes on along the minus strand of JAHHQI010000853.1, from coordinate 11,914 downwards.
TCCCAAAGTGAAGTCTTAATCCAATTTTGAGCCTTAACTGCGTTCCACTAAACACTCCATAATTTATTTAAAGAAATTGAGAACGCTACTCATACTAATACTAATAAAGCACATCTTTCTTTTTTATATAATCTAGCTTCAGAGTTAAACAAGCAGTCCAGAAATAACCGCACCGACTGATTAGTGACTGGGACGTTACAAATGATATCCGAACCGAACCAGCCAAAAACTCACAAGGGGTGGACGGTTATTCGGAACAAGGTACAACAAGCGCAATTTAAGAGCGTTGAATGTAAGGCCCCATAATTTTAGAGAGGTTAAAGGAATTGAGAACGCTACTGATACCAACAAGGTGCACCATTCTTTTCGAAAATCCATCTACAAGAACTCCAACTTAACTCTAGAGCAATTCTAGGATGGTGACCTACTGAAAAGTTCTTGGTGTGTGCACGAGTGAGGATAAAGTGCGCGGATTAAAACGCGGGTTGGTCTGTGGGGCCAACATATCACATCGAAGAGCGGCCCAAAAATAATTGCGCCGGCCTTTCGGCCATTAGTTACAAATTTACTCTCCAAACCCTTTAATATTTGTTGAGAAAATTGGAGATGGATTAAAGTTAAAATTTTCACTTAAATCGGCACAGTTCCAACTTTTCAACTTGGTTGAAACCTACATCGGTTTACCCATTTTTTGTTACTTAGGCTTTGTTCTCTTCGTCTGAAGAATCTGAACAGAACTAAATTGAACTGGTCTGCATCTAGTCATTGAAACCATTTGCGGAATATGGAATATGTAAAGCACGGGGTGATTTCGTCTTCCGCATTCATTCGATCGAATGTGAGGATCCAAAGTTTTGGACTTACACGGACGGTGCCTGCAAAAGGTTGTTATAAGCTCAACACGGATGTCAGTTCGCTCAAATCCTAAGAGCGCAACGATTAGGGGCTTTATACGGAATGCCATGGGAGTTTCGTACTTAGGATTTTCCCGCATTGATGATGTTCTTGTTGAGTTGGCTTAACTACTAGCGCTTCGTGAGGGATTGTCCTCTAACTTGGGACCGGCGTATTCATAAATTAGAGGGCGAGATAGATTTTGGAACAATCTTGTGTCTGTTGATATCTACTAGTAGCACTCTTGACAGCGCACTTCACGTCTTGTTGGATGACTGTCGGAAGCTTATACGGTTGTCGTGGACTTGCAAGCTTCAGCTTGTCAAAAGGGAGAAGAATAATGTGTACTGATATATTTTCCAAGATGGGTCACAATATTGTTAGATGAAGAGCGTGGGAAGATGTTCCTGGAGCTCTAATGTACGTCTATAATAGAATTCACTATTGAGTCGATGAAAATACTATAAACGTAGTTATATAAAAATGAATGTAAATATATATATACCCACCGGGTAAACCTGTATCTAAGTTATGTAACATGTAATTGCCAAACAATTGACATGGTAAATGTATGAAATGAAAAGAAAAGAGAAATAATGCATGAATTAATAAGTAAAATCAATTGAATTATTCAAAATTTAACTGACTTGGTGTTGCAATACCGGTTAATTTATGTCTTGATTAGTTGACTTAAACTGGGCTACGAACAATGGGCTGTAGTGATTGAATTGGGCCACATATGGACTAGGATACATGCTCAATAAATGCGATGAGCAGCCCAGGTGCACAAACCGGCATGATATTTGCCCCAAACTTTTCTCCATGTTATGGATTGATTTGTTACGAACTAGGCTAGAAGAAGAAAAGTTAGCACTTAGAAGTGACCGACCCAATTCGACGAGTTTGCTAGTTCGTAAGTGCGTCGGGTCGATTCGATCCTTTACAGAGAATCCTCATCATTCATCATCAGAACTCAGAAGCAGCAGCGGATCTTTTGGTTAGTTGCCCAGTTTCATCTTACATTCTCCAAATCAGTCAGTTTGCAGAATTCACTTTCCATTCAAAATTTTGAAATAGATTTTACTTTCTCTCTCTCTCTCTCTGTATTTTCGTTAAAGTTAGGCTTTGAATCGAGTGAAGTGAGATGGATCCGGATGCAGTGAAATCCACCCTTTCTAATTTGGCCTTCGGCAATGTTTTGGCTGCCGCAGCTCGTGATGTACAGAAGGTATCATCATCACCACCTTCTCCATAGTATTTCATTGAGCAATTAATTAATTGGAAATTGGATTCAGTGATTTTCTAGATTTATCCAAAATGATGCTAATTGGAAAAGGCTGTTAGGTTCATATTTCATTTACTGGTTGGTTTGTGTATGTATATGTGGAATGAATAGTTTATCTCATATCCTGGTTGTAGTAGAAGAGTTGTTGTTTTGTCTAGTAATAGTTTCATTTCTTTTCAACAAGTTCAATGCTGTTTAGGCTCTTTAGTGTGTATCTGTTTACAATTGGCAGCTGATTCTGTTGAAATGTGGAGGATGAAGTTAGTTTTTCGTTCATAATTTGCATTAGTGTGAGGTCTTTGTTTCGAAAAGGGCTCTGACACTTACAGCAACTGGAAGGGATGCTTGCTGTAGTATATATCAGTAGATAGATAGTGTGGGTATGGCATCAGGTTGAGTTAGAGATAGATATTTACTTACAGGTCTCTCTTGCTTTGCAGGAGATGGTGGCCCAAGAGAGATCGAATGCATCCACCTCTTTTAATGAGGAAGTAGATCTTGATGAATTGATGGATGTAAGTTGAAGATACATTTCTGATATATTTTACGTTTCTTAGTAGTTTATTTTTTTTATTTATACTTGTCACTGCACGCAGGATCCGGAGCTGGAAAAATTGCATGCTGACAGGATTGCAGCTCTGAAGGTAGGTCTGTTATTTGTTTCTCAAATGTGCTTGAGCTTATCAATTTAAAGGCTGAGATTTCAATATAATCATATACTACATACTACTTACATCTCCTGGAATTCATTACAGAAAGAAGCTGAGAAGCGACAACAATTGAAAACCCAAGGGCACGGGGAGTACAGAGATGTTACTGAAGCAGACTTCTTGGGAGAAGTCACTGGCAGCGATAAAGTGATTTGTCATTTCTACCATCGAGAGTTTTATCGTTGCAAGTAAGGACACTATTAAACGTGTAATTAGGACTATGTAGAAATGGGGGTAAATTAAATGTCTGTAATTTTAGAGAGGTAGTAAATTATAACAAGTAGTATTATTGTAAGGGCTTGTATTAGAAAATGTTATAGAGGATGCATATTCAGGAATATTTGCGTATTCTTTGACGAATATGTGCCTTTTCCTCCTTTTCGAAACCACTAACCCATTACATGTAACTTATGGTGGTGAATTCCCAGGATCATGGATAAACATTTGAAGATCCTTGCTCCAAGATATCTAAAGACCAAATTCATTAAACTGGATGCTGAGGTCAGCTTTGAAGAGCCATTTTGCTTCATATATGTTTTAATTCATCAATTGGCCGCATTTGCATTGGCTAAAGAATGTTGGTTTACTGGCTTTGCATATTTTTTTGCAGAATGCTCCTTTCTTCGTTTCTAAGCTTGGAATCAAAACATTGCCTTGTGTCATACTATTCAGGTTTGATCCATGTCTTGTTTCTTATCCAGAGCCTGCCTTTTGTTATAGCAATTATTGATATTTTGTTAGTTCTTTTTATTATACGAGTGATGCCAAAAGCAGATTGATTCATTTTTCCAGTTGCATTGGATTTGGGTTTCACAGCTGTTACCATTAAGTTGCTTTATGACTTGTTTCTGGTATCCTGGCAATCCAGTGTGTATATGTTATCGCCTAGCAGGGCTGTGTTCCAAATAATCCAACACTCCTCCAAAGCTTTACAAATATATCGTTTGTGTGTGTTGTATTGTTTGTTTTATACATATAGTATTGTTTTACAAATTTTATCCTTTTTGGTATGTTGTTTTGGCGGTATCAGATTGCTATTCAAACTCAGGATGTAATCAATTTACATATTTCATCCTACTTAATACTTCAGTTTTCTCAACAACAATATGTTCATAGTTTTCTGCTGTATCATTTGATGCTATAATGTCATTACTCTCAGTCCGAAATTAAAGAGAGTAGATATGATCAGGATTGTTTCCCTTGTGTAGCCATTTTTAGGTTTAAGGCTTTAGTAATATACTAAAAAAGAACCAATTACCTGTATGCAGAAAGGTTGGACCAAAGCGCTTAGGATATCTACTTACCTGACCCCTTGTTAAATGTCCGTCTAAACCTTCTTGTTCTTACTTGCTTGAAGTTTGGAAAAGATTATCTAAGAATTAACTTAGTATCAGATCTTTAGTCACGTCTCATTGTGGATAGGCCACTGCTATCAATTAATTTTGGCCATTTCTGTATCTGGGATCTTTAGGAAGTGTTAAAGTTGCAGTGATAGAATTGCACTTATCTGTTTTTGGTTTGAAGTCTTTGAGACTTGTACTTCTGCCTTGAGGTCTAATGATTTACTTACTTGGAAATTAATCTGCAACTTCTAGTTTTTCATATCACCCTTGCATGCATTATCATTTTTTGGGATTATACTTTTTATAGACCATCACTCTTATGACTATTTGAACTTCAAACTTTTCCACTCTATATCTAGGAAAGGAGTTGCATCAGATAGGCTCGTCGGTTTTCAAGATTTAGGAGCTAAAGATGATTTCACCACAAGGACCCTCGAGGCTCTCCTGTTGAAGAAAGGTAATGCATGTTAGGTGGAAAAAAACATGCTATCTTGTACCCTAAGATTACCTCTTTGTTGTTTCTAAACCATTTTACTTCAGGGGCGGTTGAGGAAACTAAACGGGAAGAGGATGATGATGACCGTGAAGATTTACGTCGGACAGTGAGGTCATCTGCATATGATTCTGATTCTGATTGAGAAGAAGATCAAACGACTCAATCTCGTATCCAACAGTAGTGTGTTGTGCATTTTATATCCTCCCGTGCTCTCTGCACCAATTTAGGAAGCTTTGTTTCGGGAACTTGCTTAATACTTAAGCTGGAATTTTGATTAGGAAGAAAAGTACAAGGTATGCTGTATTATTTTCAATCTAGTTGATTAGTCTTATGACATTTCTTTATTTCCAGAAGCAGCAGAGTTATGGAATGGGTTGATTTCCAACATTGGAGACTGTAAACTAGTTTAGAATTATCATATGTAACATCATACAACTGGTTATGTTTTCTTCTCCTGGCTGCTCTCATTGGTCGTGCTCTTTTTGTCACCCTTTATTTATTATCCGTATAATACTTTTTCTGGCCATTTTTGTGGAATATTTGTAAATCTACCTCTGTTTTTGCCATATGATTTCAAAAGCTGTCATCAGCGGATAAAATATCCATTTTAACATCCACAATTCACACTGATAATCAGATCAGACAGACAGACTGTTCTACAGCCACTTGCCATTTATCTCTTTTACTACATTTGCCAGGTAGTACTACTTGTCAAATGGGATATTATGGCTGGACTCCTTCAGGTACGTAAATAATTCAACTGGCCGTCCTCAGGTTTGAGACATCGTAACTCATTCTTTCTGTGTTAGTATTAACATTTTACTAATCCTGTTGCCATAAGCAAAAATAATACTCTACTCCAAAGTTACTATCTGTTTTAGCACTCATGATAGTAATGTTCAAATAGAAATTCAGTCAGTGAGTCAGACTTTTGCTTGCTCCAATATTTTGTAGTTTTGTATGACAGACAGATATTATTCCAAGGGTGCATTTGTTAATGTTATTCCACAGTTGGGCTAGTCATAATTTAGTAAAACCTCAGGGTTCTAGCCATTAATTAGTCACTTGCTATAAATTCCAGCCCCAACCTGATGAAGCCACTCGCTTCTTTTCCTCTGTTTCATTGCAGAAATTTGGCTCTACATCTCTTATCCTTAAACCATACCCATCTTTCTTGCTTGGTTTCATAGAAATCTTCTTGGAACAATTTCAATAGCATGAACCATGCTGCATGTTCTTAGTGACGTAAACACCCTTGCTCGATTCACCGTAAACTCAATCCTTCTGAGTAGTTCACACCTTGTTCAATCCTTTTCTGTTGTGTTCCTCTATTGGTGCTATGTTTTCACACGAACAGAGCAAAAATCTCTAATCCATATCCCTCTTGTAGCTAGGTATAAATATGGTTTGCCAATCCTCTTAATATGTAGAGGAAATTTCTATCATTCATAATATAACAATCGCATGCTTGCAGTTTATGAAGGGAAAACCATGAAAAGTGTGGTCACCATTAATTTTGCTCGTAGACCACTTTAAATATGCAAATAGACAAACACCAATGCACCATTCAATTAATTTCTCCTGATTTAATTGTTTGTGTTTTCCGCAGTTTCAAAATAAATATAAATAATAAATAAAAAGAGGTGTTTTGATACCAAAAAAATGGCCATGGTGAGATACAACAACATCGTCACCATCTTCTTATTGTCCATGATTGTTTTATCTGTGCAGAGGCCGATGAATTAGATGAATGCAGACAACTGTGCTCTGTGAAACAAGTGTGTCGTAGCTACTGCGACGGGGTGAATGATCCTGCTACACTACTGAATTGTTGCACATCGTTTTGTGAAAACAGGGGATGTAGCCATGATATTGGTACCTGTGATATCTCTAAGAGAAGCCCATTGTTGACCGAACTATGTAATGAAATTTGTGGTTGTTTTCTTTTTTTAAGACCAACAAAGAAGTATTTTATATATACTTTGTTTTTTGTGTGTGTGTAATAATATGGAGTTTTTATTTTTAATTTTGGCATGTACTTGAATGATAATAAAATTTCATAGGGAGAAATTATATATAATCTCTGACCGGGCGGAGCCAGGAATTAAAAGTGGGGGTGGTGATTTATAATATGACAAGATACTTATTCGAAAGTTGAAATTTGATAAAAAAATACACTAACAAAAAAAATTAGAGGTGGCAAAATATGAATTTTACAAAAATATACATCTGATAATTAAAAAATTCCAAAATTTGAGGTGGTGGTCGCCTCTCCCCACCCCTGACAACTAATATTTCACACTTAAATATATTAAACGCCACAAAATTAGCGATTACCGACTAATGACAACTTGAAGAAAAGAAACATAATTCATGAGGAGGTTGTTACAATTTGCAAACTGTGCTTTGAGGAGCAGTCGGCTATCCATTTGCTCCTTAGGTGCAAAGTAACAGTTTTGGTGTGGAGAAAAATCGCTTGTTGGTTGGATTGCTCAGTTGGCACCTGTACTACGCTGTAGGAGTTAGTAAATGGTGAAATCTTAGTTTATTCTAACTTAAATGGAAAGTTGAAATCTACCGTGGTTCGAGGCGCTCTATGACACTTATGAAAAAATCAAAATGGGGTGTTATTTATCGTTAAAACGCTCCTTTCGTCTTATTCAGAGTTTATTGCAAACTCGTCACCTTCGAGCTCTCGACTTCTTGCTAGTGCGAATACATATTAGACGAAGGAGGTGGTCAAGGTTCTAGTTTCATCCGCAATCACTTCTAGGATAAGAGTATCTCTATATGTATAATCCTTCGGTCTTGGATTGTTGTTGGAGTTGTAATTTTTTATGTGACTCGTAATTTCTTTGTTGTGCATTCATCAGTAAACAATCCTAAAGCACTAGCACTCTAGGCCATACTTTTTCCACCCATGTAATGGCAGGTTAATTAGGGAATTTTATCCAAACTGGTAGAACACGCAACACATCATCCTTCAGGGGGAAATAGGCTTCCATTGTCGAAGAAACATGTGGCCATACAAACTACACACCCTATTCAACATAATAGCATAAACAGCAGTGAACTGCATCTTATGGTGGCAATGTCACTCTCTGGCATAATATGACATCCGATATACTCTTTCCATGCCTGTCGATTCGTCTCGAGCAGTTGACACCACCATCCAGGATGTTACGAACCACGACATTTAGAGAATGAATCCCTTTAACCTCATAAATCTCCACCTTCACATGTTCGCTCACCCACTTGTCTCTTCTTTCTACATCGTCTGCACTTGGAAATGAAGACTGGTTCAAGAGATTCGACACAACTTCCTTCACCCATTTTGATGTCACGATCATCTTAAGCCCCTCGATATCAGGTGGATGGTGTGGGATCAAAGAGAAGTTCAGGTCATTTCCTTTGTCACCAGCCCGGCTATGAGCTACATCATACAGAGGAATAGATTGGCCAGCTGGGGCAGGTTGGCTTTCTGGAACTAACAATTCGTTGATAAAGTTATGTGAAGCATGCTTTGTTTTTTCAACTACACAGGTGGCGTTTTGATCAGTCGACCTGAAACAGTCATTTCCAGATACAGAAGTTTCCCAGAAAACGCATTCACGTCCAACCTGCATGATAAAAATGACTGACAATGACATTATGATTTGAGGGCCAATGAAAAACCTGTAAGTGGCTTTATTGACAAGCTACATTAACGTCACCACAGTGAAAATGAATAAAAACATAAGCGGCATATATATGTGGAGATGAGAAGGGAGTGAAACGAACCAATTGTTTCTTGAGAGTGATCTCTCTATTGTATCCAGTGCTGCACCAAGTAAATGGAAAGGTAAGTATGGTCAGGAAACTAATGATAAGTAGTTTCTGTTTCTAAGAAACTATAAGAGTTATTTCCTCATTTTAAAGGAAGATTTGTGTAATTCAAGGCCTGATGATGAGCCTGAAAGAAGAGAACTATATCGAAATAAAATTACCTGATGCCTCCGCCACCAGCAGGGCCGTTGGTGTATAATGCGGTGAACTCTTTCGTAAACCAGATTGCATGGTGCTCTTTCAAAAACAATCCATCCATACGCAATCTAATATCTCCACTACTTGGTAATGTATCACCCACACATGCTGCCTTTATGCTATCTACGCCAATAATGTATGATACGACTTGGTCGGAAATGCCAGGACATAGTTCTTCTATCCATGCCTTTACCTGATTAGGAGAATGATAAAATTATGCAAATTAAGTCTGTATGACCACCATGTTGCTCAATGAGTCAATGTTACTGCTAGTCTGCTAGAAGTGGTAATACAAAAGGGCAATCCATTTGATTTTGTGATTAAGATATGTTATTTATGCGCACCAGCATCCTCGAAAGAGAAAAGAGTAAAAATTGGTGATAGATGCCAGTTACTTTTGTACCAAAAATTCAGCAGCTTTAGCACGCTCTACAGATTTGTAACCTCCATAGGAGATTTCTCCCCAGCCTTTCCATCCACAGTCCTGAAAGCAGTATAACCATTTTCAACGAAGCAAACAAGATATGTTGAATATTACGATAGTACTTACTAAGAGGACTACATGAAAATGCAACATGCTTGGATGAGATAGTTCATTCACAAAAGGTCCATGTGAGGATAGGAAAAATGGGTACCTCTGATCTTAGCATCAATAATGTCTGGGGTACTGATTCTTTAGAAGGCTTCGCCCCATAGCAGAGAACTCTGCTATTAGAGATTGGTTGCAATTTTACATCCCGAATATCTATGATCTGTTAATATAATTATAAAAGATATTGCATTTCAGCGTCTTACATAGTATTTCTATTCAGACTGTGTGTATGAGGTACCCTGTGCACAAGGTACCAAATTCAGATTCAACTGTTTATTTATTTACCACATCCGGAGTAATGTAAGCACTAGGATCCCCGATTTCATACAGAAGCTGTTCAGCACAAGTGTTAAAACTTAAAATTCCTCCACTGCCTTCTGCTTTTGCAACACATACTGTCCCGTCAAATGTAACTTCAGCAAATGGAAGAGACACGTCCAGGAGATCCTGGAAAGACATGTTTCGATGCTTATCACCTAGAAAACAGCACAAAGACACACTTAGATCTTTCTTTTAATCATACTAGTAAGCTAAACCCAGGTGCATGCATCAACTATCATTATGTGACGTTTGTGTACAAGATCACCTGGATGCATATAGTACCCCCCTGTAAGTTGACATCCGCATTCCAGCAGATGACCTGCCAGGGTACCTTGAGCCAGGAGCTGCAAGTCATCCCAATTCCATCCTAATTCAAAAATCTGATTTCCCCAAAAAGTAGTCATTAGGTTTGCAGAAGCTTCTGATTTAAAAGTGCCAACAAATACATTTTGCAATTTCTTTTAAGCTCGTTAAAAGCAGAAGCTGGTTTTGCAAATACTTCTGTGTGTGCTTCTGCTAAAAACAAGCACCAATATAAAAGCTATTGCAAAATGAAATCTCAATCTGCCTAACCAGAATACAGGTTTAAGAACTAAGATCAATACTTCATACCATTGGAGCTAAGAATAGAGCAGCATCAGCAACCCGGGAGGTGATTATGACATCCAGAGCGTATCTCTCCAGACATTTAACAATTGGAGCGGCTCCCATATATACACTGACATCCTACACGGCACACGCATTAATATTTTTTAAATTACAGGAAAGGAAGAGAAGATATCACGTTATCTTTGAACTACAGAAGCTCCACATGTTACATACTCATACAATGTAGGAAAAGACTAAAGACTGCAGAAATCTTACATCATCAATAATTTTGGAATGGCTATCCACTCCTGAATATCCATAACACAAAACAAAATGTTAGTTTTAACTACTGATCCAACTGTTGATGGAGCTAGCTACCATCTCTTTTCAGATGTAAAGTCTGTACCTTGTTCCGAAACAGATGATTGATTAGCCACCCCAACCCTTATATCAATCCCCAATGCGCTGGCAATCTGTATGATCTCCTTCTGAGCACCATAAGGATTCTCTTCACAAGGTGCCAAAATAACAGGGCATATAAATTATGCAGAAAGTAAAGAACAGTCCATAAAACTATAAAGTGAAAAATGTATGCAGTAACACTGATCTCAAAATCAAGAGGCAAGCTAACCCGACAATAAAAAATTCTTACTTGCTCCCATATTAGTAATAATGCAGACTCCTCTCTTCACAGCCAGAGGTAAAAGCAGCTGCATCCACTCCGAAACTGAAAAGGAATTCAAAATTCATCAAAAGCAATAAAGCTTACGAAATTCGCTATATTAATGAAAAGAAACAGCACGAGCAGAAAGTGAATGTATCATGCACTACAAAATTCTTTTTTCACTACTCATCCAATATGTTACTCACTATTCTACCTTCTAGCACAAGAATTGACACAAATTTCCAACCACTGCAGAAAATTCTTATGCTTGAAGTTTGGTTATATCTCCATCTCTTTCATTACTTTTCCATATCATTAGGCAATGGTATTGCAGTGCTGCCTCAAATCACAAGTAAAATAAAGGCGTAACGTCACTTGTGCTACTAAAACTTAGATTTCCTCTCTTTAAAACATTTCCACCAGTAATTCTAAAACATTCCTATTTTTTCTAAAACAACTCAGTAATTCCTATATTTGTAAAAAAACAATAGAAGCCATTTCAGAAATGTTTCCCTATCTTCACTATCACAATCTCACATTCACCGCATTGTAAATTTTCAGATAGACAGTAAAATTAACTTCAAAGTTGTATCAAAATGAAAACTACAACATACTGCGAGGATCATAGCCATGGCCACCGGACTTGATGGCGCGAAAACGCTCCGCCAAGTCCGTTCGGCTAAGCATTCAAGCACCAAATAGTCCAACTCCTTAACTCTCTGGAGCAGTTTGAGTGCCGCCAGTGGTCGATCACCGCCAAAACCAGCTCCACAGCCTACAACAACCTTTTCCTTTCGCCGTTGGGGACTCTTTCTCTGCAATTGTAAACATCATTATCATCAGAATGTGGATGATCGGATAATTAATTAAGTCGATTGTTTGATCGATAAGAGTAGAAAGCTCACCAGCTTGATTACGCAGTCGAAAGTCTCTGGGTGATTTTTGTTTGATTCTTCCATTGATTATTGATTATGCAGTGAATTCGAAATTACTATTGT
>JAHHQI010000852.1:0-11924 GCA_028274465.1 Plantago ovata | reverse complement strand
TTTGCATTTGCACGTTTACGCTTCTTGATTTTTAGGTTGCATTCACACATTCATCCTAGGATAGTCTTGCATGTTTTATATGGAGTTTATTGCCGAATTTTTTGAACTTTTTTATTGGGTAGATCAACTAACTATGCCATTAATCGTATGCTTCATCTCTATGTTGTTTGAGGTTTTTCTCGCTTGGCTTGTCACATTTATGTATTGCACTTAGTTAAGCTTGGTAGTCTCGACATCACTTAGTGGTGTTTTCTCTACTGCGGTTCACGAAGGCCTTTATAATAGGATGATGCATGTTAGGGTCTTATGGTTGTTTCCCGAGTAATTATGTACCTAAGAGGCAACAAGTCTTCACCATGCTTTGAGATTGCTAAATGCCTAGGAAGGAGGTAGTGTGAGGTTGTGTGATCCTTTGTTTATAACCTATTCTTCCGAATAGGTTTGGGGAGGGGGTTACACCATCATAGACTTGTTTCTGTTTTTCATTTTCGTATCGTGAGTTTTTTTTCTTTTCCGTAAATTTTGTACTCCAACCTATTCTTTCGAATAGGTTTGGGGAAGTCGTGTGAGTCATTTGTTTCTCTTTTTGTTATGCTACTGCTGGCTAAAAAAATCGAAAAAAAAAAGAAAAAAATTCCAGAAAAAAAAGAGAAAAAGGAAAAAGAATCTGGAAAGAAAAAAAAGAAAAAAGAAAAGACCCCAAAAAAGCAAAGAAGGGTCCAAAAAAGAAAGCCAAATAGCAGTTTAGCAAAGTGTTGAGTCTTTTCCAATTTTGTAATGTTCGTAATCGTGTTTTCTATTTTTTATCTTTTTTTCTTGAGTGTCATCTGTTCTAGACCACCCTCGTCCTGCCATTCAGGAAGTGGTGAATAGCTTAAGACTTTACTTGAGAGATGGGTAGAATAGGGGAGTGTTATCTTTTATAGGGAACCCTCCTTCGTTTGATGAGAGCCAGTACTGGTTCGACCTCTTTTGAGGAAAAGTCTTAACATGGTGGAACAACAGTAAGTCCTCAGTTTCATAGGCACGGGGCAACCATTCGTATCTTAGCATGCTTCATTACGTCGTCACTGACTAGGTCCAGGTAGAGAATGTTACGAGAGACTATCTTGTCTTGACATAAGTGCTTATGTGGATGTGTAAGTCAATCGAGGTATTCTTCAACCTATATTCATGCTTTGATTTATATGGTTTTTGTTCATATGTTTTTGATAGATTCAGTAGATTAGTTCATTTTATTTGGCATGAAACTCCATTTTGTGTCTTGCATGTTTTTTGCATTAGAGTCTAGCTTAGTTGCTTGAGGACAAGCAAAGGTTCGGTTTGGGGAGTTTGATGAATGTATTTTACACTTTCATTCGAGTCTTTTTCACCTATTTAGCTATCTCTATGTTAATTTAGCTATATTTAGTGCATTTTATTAGAATAGTGTCACGTTTCCCTTTAGATTTATTTTACAGGTTTTGGTTGAAAATTGAAGATTTCCGGGCAATATATGAAGTGACAAGGAATTGTGTTCCAGAAGCCTATTTGGAGTATCTGAAGGTTTCCGGATAGGATTTGAGTCTAGGGGCCGAATCTGGAGGTTAGAAGGCTACTAGAAGTCAGAAACCGAGTCGAAAAGGGGAAGAAATCCAAAAACGCGTCGAAAACGCGGAATTCGCGAAAACTTCTCCGGGCGAACCGCCCAGACGTGGGGCGAACGCCCCACCCGGCGCGAACGCCGGGTTGTGGGGCGAACCGCCCACAGTATTCTAGCCTATATATAGTTGCTCATTTCTCCGAAAATCAATCTTTCCAGACCTACTTCTCACCTCTCTCTATAGTTTTAGGTAGGGACTTCCCAGAGCCTGTTCTGGGGGTCCGTAGCTTAGGGGATACTTTTTCATAGCAGTTTGGAGCTCGTAGGATCGCAATCATCCGGAGATTGACAACCTTCGGTAACTTTGTATCTTACAGTTTTATTCTACTTATTTTATTATATTCTTTCAACATGTTTTCTTCTATGATTTCTGTTGATTGCATGCTATTATGAGTAGCTAAACTTATCGTTGGTGGTAGTATGTGAATTCTTAGCGAAGGGAAGATAATCATGCTAATGGCTATATCGCGCATTATACTCCGTGTCATTGCTTTATTTCGTTGATCAGGCACAACCTAAATTCTCGTAGTGTTTAATTATTATGCATGATGGACACTTGTTGACTTGTCAGATCAATTATCTTCGTAGTGCTTAATATTTGCAACAGGACACTAGATTGATTCAAAATCTCTATGCAAGACCGAGGAATTTATGCATGTATCGACCCGTTATGTTAAGAAGGACCATACTATCACCAATCTGCATTATCTGCTAGAAAACCCTTTGCTATCTGTCTGCTGTTTATATTCTTTGTTAAATAGATAAAGCTAGTTATAGTCCTAGGAACCGACACTCGAGTCATTCTACTGCTACACTACGGTTTTCGTTGTAGTTGTGGATGCCTTTAGCTAATAACAAATTTATTTGCTGAATCCGGAGCCACGACATCCGCGCGTTCATCAACCGTAAGTGTAAGGGGGCGAGAAGGTTTCGTCCTTTGAGAATGATGAAAAAGCTGCCCATGCCCGGGGAAGGCTCCCAAGAAACAAAGGAAGAAAGCTTCTGGTCCAAGAAGAAAGAGGACGTTCCCGAGGATACTACCAAGCTACCGTGGATCGCAGGAAAAAATTCACACGTGGTCCCCAAGATGTTGATCTCCCCGATCCGGAGGGCGAGAAGAACGAAGATGGCCTGCTTCCTACCACTGCCTCTACGGTCAAAAGAGGAGGAGATACCGACGATCAGGCAGAAGTATAGGTTGAGTAAGAGGAAAATTGACATCCTCGCGCCAAAGAAGGATCAGACCTTTTATAATGCCCCCCCTGGCTACATGGTCGTGCATCTACTGACGTTGGATCGAGCATGGGTCCTTCCTTTTGCGACCCTTCAAGTACATCATCAACCAATTAGCGCTCGCTCCCTGGCAGCTCTCCCTAGGCATTCGGCACTTTTTCTTCGGGTACTCTTCAAGAAGCTCGTGATCCCGGTGAAATTCATAACTTTAACCAACTTTTCAGAGTCTCGATGAGCTCGGAAACAAGTTCTTTTATTATTTTAACACTCGCCCGGGTCTCGGTTTCATAGTGGACGCTCCATCGTCTCGGATATAAATGGTTTCACCGGTACATATATGTTAAGAGAAGAAGCACCCCGGTATGATCGATGAGGATGCGCAGTGGGGAGTACCCAAGCACTTCTACCGCGGACCGATATCTGATCGATACCCTCTTCTGCTGAGTCGGACCCTTGGGTATTGGGCTCGAGGTGAGGAACTCTCGTGCAAACCCGGAGAAGTACTTTTACTGGGCTTGTGTTGCAGCCGCTTCCTATCTCGCCGTCTGTCCTCCCCGGTCTATACTGGGTATAAAAGCTCACAATATACCGACGACCTCCTTTTTGGTAACTAGCTCGAGGACAACTTTAGAAACTTTTACTTGTGTTTTGTTTGTGCTTTCTTTGCATTGACTAAAAATGCTCTTCGCTCTTGCTAACTTTTGATCCTCTTTGTTTATGCAGAGTACTGGTTCGAGTGGATAATGTCGAAGACGCTCGAGGCCAAGGAGGAACAGAGGAGGAAGCAGCGTTTGGCGGTTAAAACCACCAAGATCCTCGGGTCGCTTGACCTCAGCCAACCGAAAAACGCAGTAGAGCACCGAGACACCCTTGCTAAGGAGGGGCTTGCGGTGGTCGAGGACCCTGTTGAGCAGTTAAGAGGAAGGCTACGGAGGATGCAGCGGCCGCTAAGAAGGCCGGGGAGGCTGATGACGGCAATCCCGAGAAGCGTCCCAAGAGCGGGCTGCTCCACAGAAAAGAGCCGGTGCGAAGAGGCTCATAAACCTAGGCGTGAGTGACGAGCCTGCCCGCAAGAAGGGGAAAGCGGTTTTGGACACTGACCGGGACGTGGAGATCAAACGCTTCGTCCAAATGTCGGATTTGGATCACGCCATGAGCTAGTCTCTGCGCTCTATAGGTAATTCTTTTAAATTTTACAAGTCTTTTCTATAGTCTTTCCTTCCGTTCCTCCTCGCTCTTTTCCTTATGAAAAGAATTTTAACTTCTGAATTCCCTTGCAGCTCGAGCATCTCAAGGAGGCATATGCTAACGTCGCCGCTGATCGCTCCAATATCGGTCAACTGATCGAGGAGCTGGAAAAGACGGTGGAGTCCGAGAAGGCCAAGACCAAAGTTGCCAATGAGGAGGTCCGCAAAGCCCATGAAAAGTGGATTAGCTCGAGAAGGAGTTGTCCCGGGAAAAAAAAGGACTCAGGGCTACAAGGGCGGTTACGCAACGTTGTCGCTCTGCATGCAGAAGTTCAAGGACAGTGTGTTGTCCTTCCTTGTCGGGAGGGGGTTCGAGACTGCCCGGGCGTTCATGGAGTCCGCGACTTACAAGTTGGCCACTCAAGATATCAAAGATACAGCTCGCGAGGAGGGTTTCTTCTCCTGTATCGGGCAGCTAAAAAGGGTCAATCTTCCCTGAGGACTTCCGACGTCGATGCTCGCGAAGATATGCATGCTGGGCGGCGCGACAACATGAGCCGGTATCCCGATGAGATTCGAGCGACGAGATGCACCACGCATGTGAGTTCCGCAAGCTCGGTGATGAACCTGAATTTGTCAGATTCCAATTAATCAAATAAATTTGCATTAAGCCTAAGGCAATTCACAACTACAACGAAAACCGTAGTGTAGCAGTAAAATACCTCGAGTGTCTATCTCTAAGGACTATAACTAGCTTTATCTAATCTAACTTAAAATATAAAATCAACAAACTACTTAGCAAAGGTTTTTCTTATCAGATAATGGAGGTTAGTGATAGTATGATCATTCAAAGCATAGCAGGTTAATAATCATGCATGAAGTACCCGATCGTTTTGCATAGAGATCTTTGATCAATGAATTGTCCAATTGTGTTCGTTATAATTTAACACTACGAAGATAGAGGTTTTAGATAGATCAAAGAAATAAAGCAATAACTCAAAGTCTAATTTGCTTTACAGCCATTAGCATATTATTAACCCTTCGCTAAGAAATCACATACTATCACCAACGATAAATTTAGCTACTCATAGATGTCATGCAATCAACAGAAATCATAGCAAGATTGAATGAAAACATGTTGAAAGATAAATAAATATAAATAGAAAAACTGTAAGATACAATGTTACCGAAGGTTGTCAATCTCTGAAGAATCGCGATCTTACAAGCTCCAAAACGATAAGAAAAAGTATCTCCTAAGCTAAGAATCCCCGGAACAGGCTCTGGAGAATTCCTACCTAAAACTAATGAGAAAGGTGAGAGAAAAGGTCTGGGAAAGTATGAAAAACGGAGAAAACTGAGCAACTATATAGGCATTCGGCAGGTGTGGGACGAGTCGCCCCACACACCGGGCGAATCGTTCGCCCCACGTCCCGGGCGACTCACCCGGGACCTCCAGTCGGCTGGTTACGCGTTTCCGACGCGTTTTTGGATTTCTTTTCCTTTTCGGACTCAGTTTTTGCCTTCTAGTGACCTTTTAGCCTTCAGTCTCGACCCCTAGACTTCAAATCCTATCCGAAATCTTCTAGATACTCCAAAAAGGCCTTCGGAACACCAATTCCTTGTCTAGTTCAATATAATTGCCCGGAAAACCTCGTTTTCACTCAAAACCTGTAAAATACAAACTAAAGGGAAACGTGACACTATTCTAATAAAATGCATTAAAATATAGCTAAATTAACATAGAGGATAGCTAAATTGGTGAAAAATGACTCGAATGAAAGTGTAAAATACACGTTCATCAAACTCCCCAAACCGAACCTTTGCTTGTCCTCAAGCAACTAAGCTAGACTCTAATGCAAAAAACAATGCAACACAAAAAATGGAGTCTCATGCGAATCAAATGAACTAATCTATTGAATCTATCAAAAACATATGAACAAAAACCATACAAATCATAACATGATATAGTTTGAAAAATGCCTCGATTGACTTATACACATTCACATAAGCACTTATGTCAAGACAAGATAGTCTCTCGTAACATTCTCTACCTGGACCTAGTCAGTGACGACGTAATGATGAAAGTATATATGTCCTAGAGACAACCTACGATAGGGACAATATGTACTTGATTACATTCAGTTATTGTTATTTATTTATGTTCATTTATCTATACATTATTAAATACAATTGGCATTACATTTTATGAATACATTATTTGGTTGTTTGAATTATTCGATAAAATGTTCCCAAGGACTTAAGGTAATCACCAAGTTAGTGGGAGCTTGTGTGTCAATAATTAAGTCCTAAAATAAGCCACTAGCTGAAGGTCATTGAGATACGGGATATCAATGATGCGATTGAAGCTAGCATATGTTGCATTAGATCCTTCGAGGATGTAGTAGGTCTCACTGCTACGAATGAACTTGGTTATTCATGATGAACATATGGACACTTTGGAGAGTGTTGGCATGCCCAACCGAGAAACCATTTGGTAAAGCTATTTAGTGTCTATGGTAGTTTCGGTGTGTAGGGTGATGTTAGTAGTCCTTAGACTTGAGGCCAATACTACATCATATGTGGAATAATGTACTTTGACCATGCGCAACGCTTGCACTCTTAAAGTAGGGTAGATACGGCATGCGTTGGGTACATTAGGAAGCATATGGTGTGAGTGATTGGGCCAAGATAGGATTCATTCCTCCGTAATAGATACAAGGAGAGAATACTCACTTCTCATATTTAGTGCGATCATAAACCGGTGGCCACCGTATGTGAATATGTCAAATGGAGTTTGGACATAATTCATAGATCGACTAATAAGATTGAGAGACAATGAATGGAGTTTTAGAATAGACACATAACCATATTCTAGACTCATTCGAGTATTCGTGAATGAAGGGACCGTATCATCAAAGTACCCTACGCTACAGGTGGTTTGTTTTCCTCACAAACGTTCCTTGCATATTATATTGTCTGATAAATTGTCTAGGAATTTATTATGACCTTAATTAGATTGTTGCTTAATATGCAAGGCCCTATGGGTCACACTTCAAGGTGGTGTTTCTACAAATGAGCTATGTATATTGGATTAAATATTAATTAGATTAATATTAATTATTATACATAAATATAATAGATTTATTATTAATGGATTAATATTAATTTATTATGTGTGGAATATATTTTAGAATATATAATTAATTGAATTGAATTGGATTTAATTAATTAATTGAAGACTGTGCACTTGGGCGGGATTTGAGCAAAGCCCAATAAGGAGAAGAGAGCATAGCAATCAGCTGGGCCAACCGGCCCAGCTGATCACCAAGCCTGGCGCGTGCAGTGCACGCGCCAGGCGAGTGAGCCCTGGCGCGTGCACTGCACGCGCCAGGTGAAACGAATTGGGGCAGCTTCCAGCTGCCCCACGTGCTTCTCTCTCTCTCTCCTTATTTCTTCTTTTGTTTTTTCTTTTATCTTGACTGAGATAATTAATTATTATCTCTTAGTTGGTTAGTTGATGACTTTTGGAGTCTTCTAATCAGTAAGATTTACTTGGATAAAATCTTACGTGATTTTCTGAACCAACTTACTGACTAAATCAGAAAGAAAGAAAGAAGTCTTCTATTCCATTCCAACGTAGAAAATTCTCTCTGACAGTCAGAAAGAAATAATTTTCTCTTAGAAGCTCAAAACACAGAAGAAACATCCTAGCGTTCTTGGTGGATACACTGCCCGTGGATACCGAGGTCTAAGGATACAAGGAACCTGTTGATGAACAATCTTGGAGATTCCATTGAAGAAGATTTCATCTCTGACGAAGAAGAAATCAACCAACCGGACGAGGAGATTGCAAGGCTCTGTTTGGAGATTGAGGAACAGCTACCCGGTCAATTTGCTTATCTACTGGAGGACACGTAAGTGACTTCTTCCAGTTCAATAAACAGTATAGTCATATAAGTTTTAGTGAGATTAAATTTTTAAATTTCCGCTGCTTAGCCTTAGAGGCAAATTTTCTCACTTTTACTAACAGTGGTATCAGAGCTAGGCTGATTCATGACTATATTCGTTTATGATTTATGTTTAATGTTGTTGTGGATTATTATATATATGTAAAAATAAAATTTCCAGATTCTTTAATTGGATTTAAAGAAAATAAAATTGGATTTTATTATTGCATGTATTTTATTTCCAGATTCTTCATATTAGATTTAAAGAAAGGAAATAAATTACATTCATATTTTATTTTCCAGATTCATTTATTAGATAAATAGAAAAGAGAAAATCAAAATCAAAAAAAAAAAAAAAAGAAGAATGGAGTCAGTCGACTCCATCCTCACACGCCGGAACAGTAACCGGCAAGGTGGAGATGGTACTCCACCGGAGCTTGGCTCCTTATCATCGTTTTTCATCTTCCTCGTTTCAATCTCTTCTTCTCTGTCCCTCAAGTAACAAGGTTGATTTGGTTTATGGGTTATGGAGCTTTGAAACTCCATTAATGGTGATTCAAGCTTTGTAAACATAAACCTTGAATCAAACCAAAACTATATGAAGAAGAGTCATTGGAACATGGGAAGGATAAGCAAGCAAGAACGGGTCGAACGGAATCGATTGGGTTGATTCCGTTCAACCGATCGGAAGTTTATAAAAAAAAAAAAAAAAAAATTTCGTTCTCTGTTCTGAACGTTTTTATGAACTGCGATTTGTTCTTCAATGGTGTATGATGTTTAGAACATGTTTGTGGACCTTAGATTCGAGTTGAGATGAAGATTGAAGGTTTTGGAAACTTTTCATTGTTACAGGGACTCAATTGAACTTTTGCAGAAACATTGGTGGTCACTAATAGTCAAGAAAGAAGAATTCAGGGACTTGTCCCAATTTGACAATTCTGTCTTATTGGGGCTCAAGCCCTTGAACTTCAGATTATTTTGAATTGACCCCAGACTTTGCTAAATGTTTTCAAATTGACCCAGAAACTTAATTTCAACTTTCTGAGAATATAAAGAGGTCCTTGGAGTTTTAGAAACTTATTATTTAATTTATAAATGGTTTATAAATTATTTTAAACCCTATTAATACTTTTAGAAAGTGATTAAAATGTTTAGAGACATAAATATAAGTTTATAATATTTAGTAACATGTTTGTAGTAGTTATAAATTGTTTATAACTACATTTCAATAATAATATATTGCTTTGGAAGATTATTTATTATATAAACTTGTTTTAAAATATTTTCGAAATTCTTGGAGAAATTTATAAATTATATTTGACTTACATATAATGATAATAATCCACAACAACTACTTATTTGCTCCAACTTGGTTGTATCACATGTGTTGAATGTCTACATGAGCAATTTAATTATTTAAATATTGTATTTAAATATTGTTAGTCCGCTATTATTGTATGGGTAGGCGGCACCCATTGGTTTCCGGACCGCATCTGTCATATGCATGGGTAGGCGGCGCCCATTACTTGCTAGTCCGCGATTGATATGTACGAGTAGGCGGCACTCGTTACTTGTTGGACCGCATTGCATGAGCCTTGGGTAGGCGGCACCCATTATGTGATGCATGTTAGGGATCTTGGTCAAGCCGTTAAAGGTTCCCCAACCAATTTAAGTCTCGAGTAAATCGCATGATGTCACCCATCATAATTGAAGGTTAAATGGACTTACTAATCTCATGAGTAATATGCACCATAGTGCTTACTCTGTTTGCCGTAAGAAAGTTGCTTTCATAGGACCATTGTTGGTGCCGTGTGATGGTTATGACTTACTTGAATTATGTCGAGTCGCCATAGCGTCAGGCATAATTTAGGGACATCGATCAAAATAGTTTTTGATCAACCAAGAGTTGTATTGTACAATTGGTTGGGAGACCTACCTTTTGACTATTATAGTGATCAGCCATAGCTGGGGCTATAATAGTGCAAGCATGGATCTTGGCTCACTACAACAATTTAAGATAATCGTTCGTACTCTATAGGGGTCAAGAGTATGTGAAAATAGTGAGAACTAAATAAAGCTAAAGTCCTAGTTTATTTTAGTCGCTGATTGTAATCATAGAAATTATTTTAGAGTTTTAATTACAGTTTTATTTATTTACTTCTCTAGGTCTGAAAAGATGGCCAATTTATCCATAAGAATGATCTTGGAGAAATGCACTCTTACTGGTCCAAACTTTATGGATTGGATCCGTAACATTCGGTTGGTGCTTAGGCAAGAGAAAATTGAGTACGTCTTGGACGAACCAATCCCCACTCCTCCTACTGCTGCTGCTGAGCTTGCTAAGTTGACAAATTGCTCACCAGAAGCACAAAGATGATGCTGCTAATGCACAGTGTGTTATGCTAGCTGCAATGACTATGGAGCTGCAAAGGCAACATGAAAACATGATGCCATATGAATGCTCGTGCACCTCAAAAGCCTCTTTGGAACTGTTTCTAAGAGTGTTTGAATTTGATCTTCTTAGAGAAATCTTCAAAAGGAGGATGTCTGAAGGAGGAAATGTATCTGAACACGTGCTCAAGATGATTGGACTCATTGAGAAACTGGCAACGTGCTGGAATCAAATTTGAGAACCCGTGTTTCAGTCATCATCATCCTCAAATCATTGCCGGATTCATATTCCACATTCATCATGATTACATATGAAGCCAAAGATGCTACACTTCCTGAAATCACAATATGCTTAAGACCTAACAGGCTCAACCTAAGAAGAAGTCTGTTATTTGGTTGGATCATCGCGAAGGCTCACCCTAAGGCTATGGCTCAAAGGTAAGACTAAGCAAACCAAGAAGCCAAAGATTGGACCTAGGCTAAGGTTTTTAAGCGTAAGGCTGGAAATCAGAAGAAGGTGGTGAACATGGAGAAGGATACTGTCTTTACTGCAAGCAGAAAGGACACTGGAAGGAGGATTGCCACAAGGCAATTGCTGATGGAGTTGTGACCACGCATGGTGCATCTGGCTCCCATCAAGGTATGTTTGGTCATTGAGATAAATATGTCTACACAAACTCGAATTGTTGGTATTAGATACTGCTTGTGCTCACACATTTGTAACAATTTGCAGGGGCTCATTGATAGCCGACAGGTTAGACCAAGGGAAATGGATCTACGCGTAGGGAAAATGGATCGTCCGTTGCTGCCCTAAGTGTTGGAACTTATAGATTAAATTTACCCTCGGGTTTTGTTTTAGAACTGAATAATTGTTATTTCGTTCCTTCTATTGTAAGACCATTATGTTCCATTCCTATGTTAGACAATGAAGGGTTTCCTTCCGTTTTGCCAATAATAATTGTTATTTTTCGCATAATGGTATTGATGTTGGAAATGCTCCTCTTGATGATGGTTTGTACTTACTTGAATTAGAGACATAATGTATTTCATATACAAAACAAACGACCAAGCTTGATAAGTCAAGAAATTCACTTACTTGTGGCAATTGTAGACTTGGTCACATTAATGAGACAAGAATTGCAAGGTTAAGAAGTTAGACTATTTTAGCACCATTTGATTTTGAATCATATGGGAATTGTGAATCATGTCGTAAAGGAAAAATGATCAAGAAACCTTTTTCCGAAAGGTACTCGTGCCTAACAAGTACTTGAGTTAGTTCACTCCGATGTGTGTGGACCTTTTAAAACTCAAGCTAGGGGTGGGTATTCTTAGATCATAACCTTTACCCGATGATTTCTCTCAGATTTTGCTATGTGTATCTTATAAACACAAATCTGAACTTTTGAGAAATTCAAAGAATATAGGTTGAAGTAGAGAAACAACGTTGAAAGGAGTATTAAGACTCTTCATCAGATTCGAGGAGGAGAATACGTTACAGTAAGGAATTCTTGGTATTACTTAAAA
>JAHHQI010000851.1:0-11924 GCA_028274465.1 Plantago ovata | reverse complement strand
TCTTCCTTGAAGAAAAGTTTCCTGGTCCTCGAATATTCGAATACTTCTCTGGTCTTGTCAGTAGTCGGGACGCGCGATTATTGCCATTCTTATATTCATTTTGCTTGTCACACACTTGCCACCACGGCACTTTGGTCCTTGGTCTACGTTGATTGGTTGGGTTGGCTTGATTGATTGATATGATCGAGTGTGTTTCTGCTCACGCTCGGGCCCCAGAGCGCCCAGACGCATACACTTGAACATGATGGCCCTGGTCGCGGTTGGTTGGTTGAACGATGGATGGATGGATCGGGGTGCTGTTCCCGCATACGACGACGACGACGCACTCAAGATTTCTCAATTTTGAACACATTGTTTCGTCGTCGTCTTCGTGTATTGGGTAAAGCCCAATGTATCATCATCACGCATCCCAACATACACGATTCCTTGGGCCCGGCGTGCTTGGCATATTCCATCATCGCTCTTCTTGGACACTGTGGGACGACTTCTGGAATAAGTTTTTTGCTTTACGCACTTCTTAGGGCGTGAGAATTTTGCCAATAGTGATTTGGGAACGCGACTTGGATTCGAACCGAAAAAAACGAACGAAGAACCCAAGAAGAACGTACCAAAACGTTTGTTTGAGCGATGGCTATGAATCTCGTTCCCTTTGGGAAAGAGAATCCAAGATTTTTTCTTTTGATTCTATGGGGGAAAAGATCCAGGCCACTGATTTGGATGTTCAAGCATAATCCTCGATCTATTGAGAAGCCTTGCTTTTCGGGCGACCCAAGAACCGGGTTCTTCGTGCCTAAGCAATGAACATGTGTTTTGAGAGGGGCCTTGGCGAATCCTGATCCTTGCATGTCTCCCCTTCCCCGAACGGACTGGACATTTTGGACTGTGTAGGACGCGAAATCAGTGCTCGGACCCTTTGATTTGTGTGTGTGAAGAGGAAGTGCTCAAGTTTGGTGTCCTTCTCATTCAATTAGTGTGCACTGGTTCGAAATGAATGAGAAGAGAGTTCCCAGTGAGTGAATCCAGTGAGTCCATGCATTCCATCATCATGTTCCGAGCAAGCCGACAAATCACTTAGCAGCGCCCAGAGAAGAAGTAGTAGGAATCCTCTCACTTCCTACGACTCTTCATGTACACTATCGCTCACAAACACAGCAACAACCACCAAAAACTTCTGCTCTTCGTCGTCTCTCTCCTGGTCGTAGTTGTGTTATCTCATTGCCCAAGTGTCCTGTCAAACATGAGTTTCGACTTCCTTTCCGTTGGTGGCAATGGCAATGGCGGTGTTTTTTTGGGCCGAATCACGTTCAAACAGAATGATTTCCGTAAATAATTCACCAACCCCCGCCAGCCTTGGCAAACACATACGGACACAAGATGAACTCGTTGTCGAGACTAGGTTAGTACTTTTTTGTGTGTGTGTGTTGATAGAACTACTCCAAAAGAAACCTGCCTTGCAATTCAAATTTGAAAAATTTGCTGTCCTCTTCGGCCTTTCTGAGGATTCGCAGAAAGGTTCTTTCAAGGTTTATGACCGAGATGGTGAAATGATGATTCTGCAAATGGTTGTCGTGGCAAAGATTCACTTTATTCAAGTTTGAACTTGTTCGTTCGACTAGGACTTGATCGTCTTTTTGTTTGTTTGCTTGCATTTGTTCAATTGAAGCTTCATGTAGGTTTCGCTTGTTTGATCTAGACAAATGTGTGTTTTGTGTGACTGGGACTGACTGCGAAGTTTGGACAGTACCACCACCGGAAACGGACAATATAAACCACTGTCATGGACAAGAGAGATGCGAGGAAGAGGATGCAGCTCGTTTGCGTCGTTTTTGCTTGCTCTTGCATGGCATTGATGCAGAGTTCCAAGATAATTGTCAGTCAGTCAGGTCCCTATTTCCAGGGTTTCATGTGACAACCATGAAGACAGGATAGCGCAGACGGACGTCCAGCTTGGAGTTGAATTCAATCAGCGAGTGTTGACTGTAGTGGAGGATTACTTGTTGAAGTGTCTCGAACGAGTAGGCCAACGGAGACCAAAGCCTAGAAACAAGGGAGACAGACATTTAGATTGTCTGATTTGCTACAGGACTTACCGTAAACGGATCTCATAATAAGACAATGTCTCACTGTTCGTTGGCACACAAAGGAGAGTGTATACTGGCCAGGGAACTTTTCACTTTTCCTATTTGAAGGCAAAGAAGAATGAAAAAATTGCAATTCAAATCAGTTTTTGTTCGGCCAGACTACAAGCAAAGGCTGCTCCTACCTGACCAGGAAGGTTCCCTCCCGTCGGCCCATCAGCAATCGTTCTGCATTGACTCGCGTACAATTGGGCAGCAGCCAATTGAGCAGCTTGAATCGAATGGACCAGCAGCGGGTGCACATGCAGTCCATCCCGCTGCAGTTGATTCGATTCGAATTGATCACCACTTTGCCCGCTGGGTCCACCTTTTCCTGATTCACGTTGTTGGCTGGACCGCTTGAATCGGTATTTAATGATTCAATCAGTGTTGGCTGTTTGCAATCATTCTGGTTCTTTGCGTTCGTGTTCTTCTGGCCAGATCGTGCACGTTCCGTCGTCATCTTGCTCGTTCTCTTGGTCGTCGTCGCTTTGCTCGGTTGGAATAAGTTCTTCTTCAACATCGTCGTCTCCACCCAATTGATCAAATCACGGACACCACCACTCGAGTGTCCGCCATTGCCCACAATCTCCTCCACCAGGGAGTGTTCTGAGCCTGGAAGTCGGCGCACTCCTCGAATGAATTGAAACGTTCCAGCATGTCGTTCAAGCTCAAGCGATTCAATTTGCTCGACTTGACCTGGTGACTGGGCGAACGTAGATCAGCCAAAAATGGATTCTTACTGTTCTTCTGCGAGGGTAGTTCCTCGGGCGAACTGATCGTCTTTGGCGATGGTGTGATGGCAGGCTCTTGCTCGCCCTCTTCACTCTCGACTGGTACATGGAATAGCGGCGAGCCGACCGAAATCAGGTGAGCCCATTCCATGAGGCATCAGCATCAGATTGCTCGATTGACTGGGCACCAAGGGCATGGGCAAGTTGAGATTGCTCGCCGTGCAAGCATCGATGGTGTAGATGTCCTCATCGATGGACAGCTCTTGCTTGAACGATGGCTTGGCGAACAACTGATTGTTCCGTGTGTTCGTCTCGTTCTTGCTCGACCAACTAAGTGGTGCATGCCGAGCCGACCCGAGGTCGACGGTAAATGATCGGACCACGCTGCTGCTGTTGTTGTTGTTGCTGAAGGTGGTGCTGGTGGGCCTGCAAATTGTTCGTAATCTCACTTGACCAGTGACCACGTTCTCTGGCTTCTGGTTCTGGCAATTTGCTGAAAATGTGGCAAACGACGATCGTTTGGAGAGTTTGGGCGTCAATGGTCCCTGTTGTTGCTGCTGCTGCTGTTGTGGCTTGACAAAAGTAGAGCAAGGCCTGTTGTTGGGCCTGTGACTATGATTGTGGTTGTTCTTGCCCATCATCATGGGCATCATGGAACGTCGTTGATAGTGCCCGGGGCCCGAATTGGAGTAATGCGGTGAAAGCATGGGGTTTGGTGATTGTTCTGGCCCAATGGGCGTCGAATGGGCGTTTGGCCCTGTTCATTGTACGTCGTCGTCGTCGCCGATGTGTTTTAGATTCTCATCGACCAGAGGCACTTGATCGGTAACATCGGACTCGGACAGGCGACGCCATTCTTTGGACGGGGTTTGACCCATTGCTTTGTCTTGCTTGATGTTTGCTCGCACCAAGCAATGATCAACTGAAACCAATTCACAAATTGAACAACCACCAAAAAACAGCAACCAAAACAAGGATCACGCCGAACAGATCACGTTCATTGTCGCGACCACCACCCCGTTTCCATTTGCGTCATCAGACCACCCGATTGTCGGTGTTCAAGTTCACCTTGATCAGTGCAAAAGCCATCACTTTTCAACGTGTTCATGTTTTTATCATTTTGTCGCTTCTTCAGGGGACGGAGGGGGAAGGGAGCATATCCGCCCAAGCTGTGTGGTTGCGTAACACAGAAAAAGTCAGGGATTCGCTCGAAACTCACCATCAAACAACAAAGGATGTCGAAGCATACTTTGCTCTCGTTCGTATACGAGCGAAAACGACGATAACACACATATCTGGTGCACAGGTTTCCCAAAAATGCGGATTGCACACTGGAAATGCACAGTCGGTTTCCGTTTCCCCTTTTCGAGCAGACCTTGGCCAAAGCAACCACATCAAGTTCATCCAGCGTTCGCGAACGGATTTCCAGTGAAAGCTGCCATGCCAATTCCAAAACAACTCTCGAACTCATGTTTGGACATTCTTGGTCTGAGTTTGCATGTGAATTCCACCCCAAAAAAGGGGGCACATGGAGAATGGGAAAAGCATCAGCACCAAAAAAACGAGTCTATGCTTGCTCGCTCGTAATCCAGGCAGTTTGCTTGTTTTGAATTTGTCAGGAATTTCGCTGGGCTCTGGTTCGGGCAGCGTTCGTCGTGTGTGTTTGTCTTCATCATCGTTTTCATTCTTTTCATGATGCCATTGCCGTAGTTGTTGTGAATTTTTCCCGTGAATTCGCATGGAAAATGGAACGAAAGAAACGGGGAAGAGAACTCGCGTTGCGATCATCATTTTTCGGGTTTGTTCCGCGATGAACAACATCCATCATCATCATCAACAAAATGAAACTTTTTCACTTTTGCACCATGTTCGGTTGTTCATTTTTCATTTTCTGAACAAAACGGCGAAATTCGATACTTTCTCGATGGAGTAATCTGGGTCCGTATGGTTTGTTGTTGTTGTTTGCCTTCCAAAATAACGACCATCATCGTCATCATCATTACGCTGTCGTGGACAGCCCCCGAAGGGATGTTTGTTGTTTTGTTGGAATTGGCCTGGCCTGGCAGCATCGCGATTTTTCCGTCTGGAGAAACTTGGACCTGAAAGTTGTCTCTATGGAACCATGGTGCCCTTCCGTGGAAACAATCAAGAACATGCAAAAAATTTATTCTGAATTCTTACACTATTCTCCAGGAGTTTGTTTGCATTCTGGTCTCAGGTTTGCCATCGTCGTGGTGGTGGTGGTGTGTTATTGTTCCTAATTATTCGTCCCTTTTGCACACAGAGAGAATGCTTGCATGAATATAAGAATTTGATTAGAAATCTCTCGTTTTCGTTTCTCGGGCTCGCGAGCAAGTCTGGCGCTTCTTCGTCTTCGTCGTCGTCACATCACATCCGTCACACTTTTCCTGTGTGTTTCTAATGAAAAATTCAAATATGTTCTTCCATTGCCTTGTCGTCTTCTTCTCTCTCTGTGTGGAATGGGCCCTGCCCAAGCTGATTATGCAAAGAAACAAATTAGTGCCAAGCAAAAAAAGGAAAAAGGAAGAGAAGGAAGGAAGGGAACGAAAGCCAAGGGAAAAGGAACGCAGAAATTCAGTTTGCTCAAGGTTGGTTAATCATCGTAATCATAATTCCTGTGGCTCTGCGTTTGTGTTTGTGTGGTGTGTTGTCGACTTTCATTCTCACTCCTGGCCTGGCTTCTGTTTTCTTTCCCCAGAACAATCACACTCACGCGCGCGCAAAAATCACAGACATTTCTTGACTCGCGCCTGGTCTGGTTGCCATTCTTGACTGGTCCAACTCGTGGATTCTGGTCGTCTCGGGTTTCTGTGGCGGTTACCAAGATTGGTTGGTTGGTTCCCTTCATGATCATTTGCCATTTTAATTCACTCGAAAGGAAGCACACGAAAAATAGTTGATTCCAATTGAAATGAATGGCACTGGAGGGGGTGTGCCGCCCTTCTCCTGCTGAATGCTATTTGGGAAAAGTACCTGAATGTTATTGGCATTCTCGGCGGGGCTCCCTGCTGCTGTTGCTGCTGGCCCCCAGCCAGCCAAGCTCTTCGAAAGTGGCCGAATCTAATGGTTCCTTTGTTTTGTGCTCCGAACAGAGTAGATCTCTTCATCTGAAGCCACTTTCAAACTATCGAAACAAGAAGTGGAAAACAGCTTTTTTTAAATATCAAATTTAATAACCATAAAGTAATCGAAAAGTACGACACGGAGAGACAGCGTTCTTGCCAAAATGTTGTTTCCAATCATTTGAAAAAGAGGGCGAAAAAAGGGAATCACATTTCAAATTGGTGCCTTCTCGACGATTCTCTGGATGAAAACGATTTTGCAAACTTGATTTTTCCGCAAGCAAAACAAACAGAAAATGGATCGTTTTTGTTCTAGAAAAATAATTTCCGAAAAAGAAAACTTTTGCTTTGTTTGAGTAAGTAAGTGGGCGTGAGTGAGTGAGTAGGTGGGAGGTGTTCACAGTGGGGCGTAACAAGTTCGGTTTACATGATTTTACAAGGCTTTTGAAACAAGATCTAAAGAAAACTGGAAATCATCGACTTCCGCAACAAGAAACAACTCGATCGATATTTGATATGCTTCAGTTCCTATTGCAGTGAGTTTTTTTTTTGATTTTGGTAAGTTCAAAATGCGGAGGAAGCGGAAGGGGCGCTCAATTCGTTTGGTAACAAAAAATAACATTTCTTTTCTTTATTTCAGATTTGCAAGAGAAAAAAGGAAAACAAAAAAACTTTGTACATAACAAACAAAAACAGCAAGAAGAGTGGAGGAATTGATTATATTATTCAATCATCATCGCATCAAATTTGAAGAAGTTAAACGTTGAGTTTTGTTTGTTTGTTTGTGATAAAGAGTCTAAACTTTGATCGTTGCATTGGAAGAGCTCGAGGCTGCTGCTGCAGATGCTTCCCTCGATGTTCCACGAGCCACTTCCGCTGGTGGTTGGACGTTGGCGGCGGTGGTGGTTGTGGGCGCGTTCCTCCATCAACATCCACACTGACTTGATCGTTGCCCACGGACGATCTGTTCGATGATGCGAGTTGGAATCCTTTCTCCCTGGTTGGCCGAGTTTGGCATCGAGCATGACCGGCGGCGGCCCGGAATGGCCACAACTGTAGCTGGCACTGTTCATGGACAGGAATAGGTCGTGAATCGTCTCCACCACCGCCATTGCCATTCCCACCCAGCGGTGGTGAGTACGAGGAGAGTGTCTGATAGCCGATGGGCGGTGGCAGCGGTGAGTCGAAGTTGTTCGGCGGTGGTGGAGGTGGGTGGGCGGAATTCGGCGGCAGGGAAGCTCCGCACGAACACTCGCTATTCTCGGCACTGGCAAGCTGGGCACTCGCATGCACCACCACCGCCGCCGCCACTGAGTTTCTTGCGTGTCATCATGGTCCTTCTGGCCCCTTCTAGGTCCTCATCATCATCATCATCGTCGTCATCCTCGCCACAATCCTCCTCTTCCATTTCCTCCTCGTCAATGTACTGGGCGTCGAGGTGCTGGTCAATCCGGTCCGGATCCATCATCAAGTGATCGTCCATGAGCGTGTGAGGACTTGTTGCACTCCCACTCTCTGTCTTGGTGGACAATTGCTGTTGCCTGGCCCTGTAATGGCTGTAATGTTGATGGGGGAACGAGTGCTGTGAGTAGTCGAGTATAGGACGAGGGGCGGTGGCTGGGGAGGCGTTGGTGGTTGCGATGGTGGTGCATTCTGCATGCTGGACCGTCGTCGCGAGTCACAGGACAAGCACGAGCTTGCGGCCGATTGGTTGGCCCCAGCATGGCCAGAGACGAGTTGAGCTTGGGGCAGCATGGGAGCTGTTGTAGAAAGAAAGAAAGAAGAAAAGAATTCAGGTAAGTTTTTTTCCCATTTTTTTTGTGAATCCAATCAAAATTTTCTTCTTCTTTCTAGAATCTTCTTGCTCGCAAACTTATCGTCGTCATCATTATTCCACTCAAGTCACATCGGCAAGCTCAATGGGAATGTTCCCTGATCCTGGGCACATAAATTTAATTGCCGCCTCCTGGACCCGAGAGTGGAAACCAGAGGAGAAAATGATCGCTTTTCACCAAAGCAAAACTCAAGTCTCGGCGATAAGCGCCCCAGCCCAAATGAACTCAACAAACACAGCAAAAAAAAGCAAAGAAATAGGAAAGGCAATCCCAAAAAAGAAGAACTTCATTGCCTGGGCCCGCGTGCAAGTTCCGCTTGTAAGTTGGTTCTCGTTTTGGCTCGGGTTTAATAATTTATTTACTTGTGCTTTTCTGTAGGGCTTCTGGAACTTGTTGTGCTGGGCTCCTATGGTTGAGTACTTTATTTATAAATTTATTATCATTTCGTTTCGACTTGGGGGCCGCTGGCTAGGACTCTCTGTGTGAGTGTTTGCCCAATGATTGTGTTGATTGTTTCGTGTTAAGTTGTACTTCTTCCCTAGCTTCCCCTCGCAAAACTAGATCATTCTTGGCCAGGTTCCCAGGGACCGGAGCTCTGGTACTGGTCAGTTCACGGCACACAAATTGATCAAATGGGAATTGAACACGCTCAGCGCGAATCCTGGGCGTCGGGCAGCAGGGGAAGCAAGGCAAGGCAATAGTTCAAGCACCATCAAGAATCATCATCATCATCATCACATTCTGAACATGGCAATTGCTTGTTGTTTTCCACACTTGCAAGAGTTTGCGAAAAAGTTTTGAAAGAAGAAAAAAAATCAAATTACAAGAAAATGAAAAGGTTGAAGAAAATGGACAATTTCCTTTTTGAACGTTCGCCGTTGAAAACGAAAAGCGAACGAAAGTCCAAAGACTCGAATCAATATGTTTGGATTCGATGCTCGATCGGTCAATCCATGTCCAGTGAACCATTTCCCCAATGATGCCTCATCAACACTTGAACACTCGAACGGCTTACTCAATGAGGCAAACATTGAAGTCAATCAATCGAATTGGATCAAAGAATCGAAAAACTTGCGATTTTCTCTTATGGACTCTTCGTCCTTTTGAGTCCGAAAAATGTTTGTTTGTTATTTATTTCACAAGAATAAGCTAGAATTCAATGAGAATCCAGTTTGTTCCATTGAATTCTAGGATCATTGGATTCTCAAGAAAAAAGCAACGGATTTCATTCGGGACCCGAAATGGTACGTACTCTCTGAATAGTAACAACGGGATTGTTTACTTCTTTTTTCTGTTTTGTTTTTGTTCCAAGCCAGACAAAGCCGAAACCTTTCTAGCGCGTTCTCTCTTCAAAGACACAAATCTGCCTCGGCCACAGAACTGAAGCAAAAAAGGGCAGGCAGGCAAATTTCACGTGAATTTCAGTGACAATTGTTCACTTGAATGTCTTGTTGTTGCTGCTGTTGTCGTATCAGCATGCAGAATAAGAAGATATTTGATTGTGCATTCTCGCTCCCTGTACTTGTTTCATGAACAAGTAAATTGAGTAACACTAACAACACAAAAAGAAGAATGAACTCGAACAAACAAACAAAGAATAATTGCCACAATTCGCTTGAAACTTTTTGTTCGGAAAAAATCTCTTCGAGTTTATGGATTCTGCGAAAGAATGTGAAGTTTTCAATGATGGATCTCATGAATCAAAAGGGAACACGCCAGAATCGACCCTGCCAAATTGTTATTTGATTAGCCTTTCGCTGTGGACAAGAGAGAGGGATAATGGAAAACTCTATGATGCTCGTTAATTTGTTCACAAGCCATTCGGGCCAAGTTCATGGAGTGGTGGGTGGTGGCCAGGGGAACGATTGGGAACAACAGAAGTATTGGTTTCTCATTGTTTGATTTGTTCTTTTGTAGCACGAAGGGATCAATGGGAAATGGAGGGAAGAAGCGAATTTTGTCTCGGAGAAAACAGTCTACAATCCCCGATGTCTGCATGGAAGCAACGAAGTGAAGTGGTCAACCAGACGTGAAAACAGACAGACTTTATCAAGGGGAAGAAGTGTAAGTATTCTCGAGAAACATAACTCAAAATGGGGAGAATATCTTCGAGACTACATTCTTGACTTTAAGGAAAACTGGTTTTCAAGCTCTTGTTTAATCGAATCTAATAAAGTTGGTTGAATTTCGGGGGATCGTTCCAAAACATCGATTCAGCCATCGAAATATCCGTTTTCCAATGATAGAAACAGCATCCCAAAAAACGAAGAAACGAACTGAAAGAAAATGATCTCGAGGACTTTGGTATCTAGCTGGCAAAAGGTCAAGCATCAAGCAAAATATGATCACCATATTACCGGCGCTGATAAGAAGCCATGAAAACAATAGTCTTTCCCACTACATTCCGTGAGCATATCGAACCTTTTTTCTCTGTTCTTTGTTGAATTATTCAATTTTTTTTTTCTGTAGCCAAATTGAATAGAAAACAATGTCGCAAGGGACACTACGACGACAAAACAAAACAGCAAAACAGTTTTTTCTTCCCCTCCATTCCAACACTGCAAGTGCTATCTTCTGGGAGGGGAAAAGCGCAGGCAGATAAGAAATGGAGAATCAAAACAGCTTCCATGCACTTCGCCTCCACACTGGCCATTCTCTGGCCACTGAGAACACTGAGTTGGCCATCAAAAGTCAACGAAGGGAAGAAGAAAGGGAATGATGATGTGGCCATCTGATCGGATCGGTGAATATTGTGGCCCGTGAACGTGAAGCAGTATCGTTCCTAGGTGAGTGAGATAAGAATACATACACCCGAACCCATCTCCCAAGATGGTGATGGGTGATTGGTGACGGCGTCAAAGACAAGTTCGATTCGCGCAAATGGAACCATAACGAGAACGGGAAATCCAAGGCATCAACCCAAATAGGACTTTTCGCTTATTCTGCTTTTCCCTTGATTTTCCCCTTCAAGTTCCACGGGGGATCATCGTGGATCAATGATACAAATTGGCCAATCTGTTCCCTGACTAACCGGGGAAACCACAGGAGGTACCTGATTTACAAGCAAATAAAACGTCTCTCGATTCCAACATTTCTTGGATCCAAAACGTGATCTTTGAGTCATCTTATGAGAGCACTCTTGCAAATCAATGTTGATCATAAGCCATCGGCCAATCATCATCACTATCATCATCCCTTGTCCGTAGATTCATTGAAAGTGCATCGACAAAGTGTATTATTGAATGATGATTTCTGGTGAGTGGCTCTAGTGAGTTTATGGACTGAGACTTACGAGAATCTTTGAAATTTATTCGTTTTTTTATCATCTCTTCTTCTTCCTCTAGACTTTCCACTCAAATTTTGATGGGCAACAACAACAACAACATCAACATTTAACACTGAAACGTATGCCCTGAAACGAACTGAAAGAAATAAGATGATTCAAGCAAGCCCTACACGGGAACTCGCTTAACCTGGGCAAGTTTCGTTCCCAACAAGAAGAAGAAAGAAGAATATCTTTGAAGCTGTTCACAAAGTAATTGGCAAAGGGAACATTCAAACAAGAATTTCTTCAAAGTAAATGTTGCGTATCGTGAATGATTGGGCGTACTTGAAGTTTACTTGAAACCATAGTTTACCTCGCTCTCTTCTCAAGTGGAACTCTTCTGGCAACGTAAAGTATCGATAAATTGTGGAAATTTTTCCCCTTGGTTTACTTTGTTTCTCTAAGAAGATAAACCGTTTCAAGGAAAAACATTTTCAATCTAATAATTGCCATTCAAATGGAAAATTCTGCACAGTTTATTTACATCGAAAACGTGAACGGATTCTTGAACCTTTTTTCGGTTTATCAATAGTTTGTCTCGCTCTCTCTCACTCAAGAATCCAACACTTTACGAATCTGTGGGGAAAAACTTTTCCCTTTTTGCTTAGTCAACAGTTTTCTTTCTGAATATCGAAAAGGGAGAAGAGAAGAAAAAGTTTTCCTATAGTGCAAATCATGCAAAAATAAGTAGTAAACCAAGAGATAATTCTGACAAAAGTAAAGAACACTTTTCTGACAAATATTTGACTTGATTTTGAAATTGAGTTGTTTGTTCCCTTTCACTTTTCCCTTTTCAAAGAAGCAGGAGATTCTGCTTGCAATGTCAAATA
>JAHHQI010000850.1:0-11512 GCA_028274465.1 Plantago ovata | reverse complement strand
GCGGTTCTAAATGCTTCATAATTTTATTTGTAAAAACAAAGTACATCATCAGCAAATGCTTCAATAATTTGTATTCTTTTCAGAAAACAAGATACATCATAGCGGTAAAACCCAACCTAGCTAGCACCTACTCTAAGGCTTCTGCAGCAACGTCCTCGTTTACAATGTCCTTAAATTCTAAATTCCTATGGAACTTAAGAGTACTAGTTTACTGGACTTTCCTTAATTTAGCATGGTTATGGCTCATCAAATTACAAGTTTTGCCTAACACTTCTCGCAGACACACCAGTTATTGTGGTGTTCCAGAGGGGTCCATTGCGATGAATTCCCATTCTCCTTCAAGTAGTCGATATGCTTCACTAAGGTATTCACCTCCTCGAGCGGATCGAAGTGACTAGCATTAGGGTCAATTCATTCTCGACCTCATTCCTAAACTCCTTGAATTTCCCAAAGGTCTCAGTTTAACTCTTCATAAGAAAGAAATATATCCATACCTGAGAAATCATCAGTAAAGGTAACGAAGTAAGAATAACCTCCACGTGTTTTGGACTTTAAAAGGTCCACATACATCGGTATGTATGGAGAGGTGGATTCGGGCCGGGCCGGGCCAGCCCGCTTTAGCCCGTTACATTTAAGAGGCGGGCTGTCGTGGGTCATTTTAACCGGGTCGGGCCGGACCGGGCTTTTTAAAAGATATTGAGGCCCGGCCCAGCCCATGTGACATTTATAAATGTGACGGGCCGGGCTGTTAACGGCTGTGCCGGGCTGACACAATTATGCGTTTAATGGGCTGTTTGCCGGGCCAAAACGTTTATGCTTTAAATGGGCTTCTTGGCGGGCCGTCACGTGGAGGCGTTAAATGGGCTGCTCGTTTAACTTCTAAATGAGCCATTCAATCTCCTTCTTTTTGTAGATACATTCAAAACTGAATAAAAGTAAGCAAACAAACACTTGGTTGGAACTTGTAACTAAATAGCAAGTGCACAACTTAATATAGTTGATAAACGATGAATAATAATCATAGAATTACATCATAGTAAATAATAATAGCCAATCGAATGAATTGGTGAAGAAACTACCAGGAAAATACTTGCATACTCATTAGTCTTCAACTTTAACTATTCAGGTGGTGTTTCGATCGAGGGCGAGCCCCATTATTAACTCATGGTCATTAACTAAAATAAGGTATTTAATATGTAAACAAGAACATTAAAAATATATATACTTCCACCTTTCTCTCTAAATTCTTATTGTTTGATATTGCCATAATAACTTTGGTTTGGTAAAATGAAAAAAAATGAAAAAGAAAAAGTGAAAAAGCATGAAGAAAAGTGAGTTAGATTGGAATTAGAAGGGCCAATTAAATTACCAATCCAATTTATAATATATAATTTTATAATCAGACCAAATACGCGGGCTACACGGGCTAAACGGGACGGGCTGTTACGGGCCACGGATTGTGACGGTCCCGGGCTGTCACCCGGGTTTAAGTGTTCGCGGGCCGGGCTGTCACGGGCCACTAGGAGTAAGGCCCATATAGCCCACTGCTTAAATGTTCACGGCTGTTCCGGGCTCATTTTAAACGGGCTGTCCGCCGGTCCTGTTCTACGGACGGCCAGATAACACCTCTAGCTCTAAGCGGCGAGTGGCACGAACACCTTGTCCAACAAAGGGTTTGTTCGTCATCTTACCCTAACACATGATTCGCATGTACCATATGATTCGAAATCAAATGTTCTAAGTATTCCAACTTCCTTAGTCTTTGAATCCGTGTTTCATTGATATGGCCTATCCGACAATGCCATAGATAAGATGGATTATTCTTCCTATGGACCTTAAGAGTACTAGTTACTGGACTTTCCTTAATTTAGCATGGTTAATTGCTCATCAATTACAAGTTTCCTAACAAATTTCCCCCTTTTTGATGTTAGCAATCCATGGCTAAATTAATTGTTACCTTTTAGAGGTTTCTGATGTGGAATAAATCAGTTGATTAATGCAAGCAACTTGAATAATTAAACAGTAAGCATAAGTAAATTGCATATCAAAAACCAATAAGAGTCAAAAGCTTCATTGCTGATAGTTATCTTTCAGAAGTTACAAGAAAGAGCAGAGATAACTAAACAAAATCAACAAATAAAAACTTTAACAAAACTATTACAGAGAGTTAAGCTCTTCCAGAGGATTTTCTCAAAATCTCTCTTACACTCTTCTTAGCAAGTGCAGTAAATTCAACACAGTCCTTTTCGTAGTTCTCAAGTAGCCTACGGACTTGTAGTTGAAGAATCCTTGCTTGTTTGCAGGCAGTATGATGATGCTTTTCAGCATTCATTTCCATGTAGTGAGTTACCCACAAATGCATGCCCCAATTGCTGGCATGGAGAAGCTGTGTATCTGAAATGCTTTTAGGATGAATCTTTCTTAGCCAGAGAAGATCTTCTTCTTGATCCTTAGCAGTGAGATAGAAGTACTCATAAGGAATCAATCCAAGTCTCTCTTTGTTTTCTTGGTCACTGGGTCAGAGTAATAAGCAATGCAACTGGTTTTATCAATCTGGTTCTTGTCTTATAGATTTACCAATTGCAGTTCTTCTTACTGAGACTTCAAGGTTCACCATCTCCCATCAATATTTCTTGGAAGGGACTCATCCCTTTGTTTCCTTTTACCTTGAGTTCAATCCATGTGAACATTTGGTTCAATATGGCTGTAGGAAAGAACTCATTCACCAGCAAGTTTTCCAGTTAAGATCCAACAACCATGAATGTTTCTGATCACATTCCGAGTGGTTTCATCATTGTTGGTGTTTGTATACTCGATGCCGGAGCCAATAGCAATGTTGGCCAACCTCTTTTCTTCCTGTCTTTGCCTTCTTCTTCTTGACTTTGCATTGTCTTGATCTCTTGCTGAAGATCTTGAGTCAGAGGAAATGTTTGATTGGCCAGACGGAGTTAAGACTGTATTGGTCTAGCTCTTATGGCTTGAGCTATTGTCTGATTGTCATCACATCATCTCTCATTCAGATCTGATGACTTTCAGTATGGAAATAATCTTGAGTTTCAGCAGCAGTTTTTCTATTTTTGGGACTTGCTGAATTAACTCAGATTCTGCTTGCCTTTTAGAACTTTGCTCTCTTTCAGCAAGCGGTTCTATGGGCAGTGGCTCATCAACAGGAGGAGGGGTTTGGGTTCTTTTTGTACTTCTCTTTCCCCCTTAGACATGGATTGCAACATCGAGTGATGTGCAGAGAATAGAACTCATTGCAGTTTTCAGCAAGAGTACTTAAGCTGTTGTATTCATGATGATTTGTTGCTGGTCAGAAGTCATTTTTGACAACTCTCTTTGAATACTCATCATGTTCTCTTCATGTCTTTTCTCTGTTGCGGCCTTCTCATCCATGAAAGTATGTGCCTTCAAGAGAGCATTCTTTGCTAGCTTTAGAGCTTGACTTACATCTTCTTCATAGCTTGTTGATAAAGACTGATGTCTTTCTGAGCTATGTTCAAAGTAGTAGTGCGTCTCAGCACTGTAGCCAATATGTTTCCAAAGTCAAGTGGGCTTTCAGCAAGCAATGCCTCATCTTCATCTTTGCAGGCATCATGGACTTGCTTTAGTGCTAAAATTCTAGGAGTAAACTCCTCAACTCTTGGAACGGCACTAGATACGGAAGCAAACTGATCATCCCGATCAACAATTCTGCTCTTAGACCATCGTCTAAATCATTGATGTAATCAGGAGGAGATCTGAACAACTTAGGGGTCTCGCTTGGATTGTTCATCCTCATTTTCTGACAAGTAGTCGTCATCCTCAGATTCATCAAGTTGAGCAAATTTAGAACCTTATCAGTAGCTTCACTTCCTTTTTGTTGAGTGGTTGCTGATGGCAACGCTTCAGACTCAACAACTGGAGTTTCACCAGTAGTTAGTTTTAATTGAGTAGTTGCTGAAGGCAACGTTTGAGACTCAATGACTGGAGTTTCGCCAGTAGTTAGTTTTAATTGAGTTTGAGACTCAATTACTGGAGTTTCGTCAGTAGTAAATGGAAGGGATGGGACTTCCTTTGATCTTACTCCTGAAGATTGACCAATTTCTAGATCCTGCGTATGCCTTGCATGGATCAAGAGACTGTTCTGGAGAGCGCGTTGGTAATCTTCATCTGTGTCATCATCATCATCAAGGTTTCTTCAGTAACCTTGGCATCAGAAACTGGACTTTTGCCATTTTTCAAGGCACCCTTTTTCTGGCATATTCCTCTTCAGTATCAGCACCTTGCATAGGTGCTTGATTTCAGCAGCACAGGAGGTTGAGATTCTTGCTGAGGTTGTTGTTGTTCAGCTTGCTGATTTTCGGGTTGAGCATTTTCAGCAACTGTCAACTTCAATCCTCCAGCATCAGGACTTGGACCTTGATTGTCATCATCATCGTCTTTCTTGTCCTTGGAATCTTTCCCTTCATCATCACTTGGATCAGTGGGAATGTCTCATCTTCTTCCTCATCATCATCGGTCAGAATTACTAGCTCAACGTGCTTATACAAAGCAACACTTGTCACTTCCTCTTCCTCATTGATTTTGTGGGGATCAGCCACCACAGGTACAAATGAACCTTTGAGCATCACAGCTTGTTCAGCTGGAGAGGCACTCTTGAATTTTGTTTCATATTCTCTCTGATTTGAGCAATCAGATTCGAGTCATTTGCTGAGAATATGACATTTCTTCAGGAAGAATGGAGTGGACAAATGTTTCGAGCTTCAGCAGAGAAGATCTCTTTTCTCGCTTGAAAGATGAAGGGAAGATCAGAGAAATCCATTCGCCTGTATCTTTGCCAGTTGCTGACGGACTTAGCAACTCTTGACAAGTTGTTCTTTTTGAAATTCAAGTACAGTTCCTCAGAACTTACTTGATGATCTTCAGTGATGAGTACCACTTCAGTGGTTTCCTTTTTGAGCCTGCTGAGATCAGCAAGCTCATGTTGTACAAGTTCCATTCCATGAGGAGCTCGAGTAGCATCCTCCATTTGTTCATCCTGAAATAAATTAGAGTTAGACACAAGTACTAAGCTGTCAAACTTAGTTTTATTACCAAAAACATTAACTACCTGCTGAGCAGGGAGTGTTGGTTCTGGTGCAGAGGCTTCAGCAACCATCTGACTTGCATCTTGAGAAGTCTGTAGAGATAATATAATATTAGCAAAAGAATAAGTTTCAGAAATTGAAGTTTTACTGATGGTTGAATTAACTACCTGCTGAAGAAGGACAGGTTGTGGCTCAGTCCTCTCAGCATTAACAGTTTCTTCAGCTTCTTGGACTGTTTCTTCAGCAGACTTCTTGTCTTGCTCTATTTGTAAAGTGTTGTGCGGTTTCAGCAATCTCCCTTGTCTCTGAAATGACAAGTTGAGCAGAAGCATCTTGACCTTGAGCTCACTGCTTGTCATGAAGACATCAATGATTTGTTGGATGATTCTTCAATCTCCAACTCCATTTGTTTGCTTATTTCTTCCAGTACAAGCTGGACTTTGTCGATTGATGTCTTGGGTGAACTTGGGCAAGTATTCTCAGCATCACGAGATGCGTCGTTGAATAATGCTTCTTGTGTTTCAGCAACTTCTGGAACTGGAACCATTGTTGTCTCAGCAACTGGTCCTTCAGCAAGCGGAGTTTCAGCAACTTGATGAGTTGCTTGTTCAGCAACCATCTTTTCAGCATCAGCAAGTGCCGCTTTTGCAGATCAGCAGCAATGTCACTTGCTGGTTCCAAAGTTGGATCATCTAATTATCTACAATGTAGATATCTGGGACTTGGTAGGAATTTCATTTCCACTGCCTTTGTGGTCTATTCTCAGTAGAAGTATCAACATTAAGTTGATTGTTGAAGGCTTCCGCAAACACTTCAACATTGCTGACATAGTTTCAGTAATCACCTCAGCAACATCTACTGGCAAATGCGTTTCAGCATTTGTCTGGGAATTGTCTGAGAGGTCTTGGACAGCAGGAACTGACTTGCGGGCCAGTGTTTTCTTCCTTGTGTTGCTGGTCTTTTCCTCTTAGGTACGGGGTTTGCTGATGACGCTGCAGTCTGAGTGTCATCATCAGCTTTTCCTTTTTCTTGTTAGATTTCTCCAGTTTCCCAGAGGCATCTATAGTTGCATTTTCAGCAACGGCTGTTGTACACGTACCTTGTTAATTTTCTACAGCAGTTTCATTTGTGTTACCACCACCACACAGTTTCATCTCTAAGTTGCTGAGTGGTAACATCTGCAGCTGTTGTATACCTTTCTTGCTGGCTTGTGTTGACAACATTTGCAGTTGTTGTCTTCTTAGTTTTCTTTCCAGCAGTCTTAGGTACATTCTGCTTGTAGAATGATCTTCCCACATTGCATACAACTTTTTGATTGGCAATGGGTTTCTTAGCTGAATCCTGAAATGTTCAAGGATGTAGCATATCTTGATTCCATACATAACTGGAAAGGAAGGTGAGACCTTGTTGTCTTCTACCTTTACCTTAAACTTAGTAACACAATCAACAAGCCTGTTGAAAATGTACTTAGCCCAGTTAAGTTCCGTTTTATTTTCATGGATATGCATCAGCAGGCCATCTTCTCAGGCCTACTTGGTCAATTCCTCCAACTTGGGAGTCAAGAACTTTTATCAGTAGCAAGCTACTAGACCAAGTGAGTGGCAGAGATGCTTTCTCTTAACGTGCTTTGTCCAAGTCACGGGAGCAATCTCGCCTTTCTTCATTTTCTCGTTTCTGACGTCACTGTAGAAAGCTTCAATTTCTTCGTCAGTGGCAGTGACGTCATCTTCAGTTCCAGTGGTTGGAATCTGAAATATCTCCGCTAAATCAGTCCATTTCAGGACGATTTGCGTGTTCTGAACTGTAGTAAAGATCACTTTTTCAGTGACTCCTTTACTATCAGTAAGGGACTGGATTTCTGCATTGTTGTAGAATTCCATAGTGTCTATCATGCTCACCTTTTAGTGCGAGCAGATATAAAGTTCATAGGCCTTGCTGCTTGATAAGCTCAAGCGCCTCTTCATTCTCGTCATCAGTTCTTGTTCATAAAGTACCTAATGTACTTTTCTTTTGCAAAACCTCCCCATTGCATCACATCTCACACTTTGCAGTGTCAAGATATGACGGAGGCATAGGTTTTTCAAGATGCGGTCGTTTTTCAACACAACTTTCGTTGTGTTTGTAGCCGGAGTAGTCACCGGAGCAGTGCGTGTTTCAGCACTGTCAACCTTTGATGACTTTGAGGACTTAGAAGACTGTCTCTTGGGAGCCATTTCTTTTATAGAGCAAGGAATGTGTACGAAAAGAGATAGTTTGCTTTTTGACCGGAGGTACAGTAGATTCAGGCTAAAATTTGCAGAGAAAGGAAATGTGAGTTAAAGAATTTTGTCATTTCTCTAACTCCTTCTTTATATAGTGTCTCTGGTGTGTGAGAAACTCAATCGATTTGAGCTCTCAGCAAGGGTAAAACAGAGAAACACAGGCGTTAGTGGAGCCTTTGCATTAAATGCGTAGTGGCCCACTAACTTGAAACCGTCAGAGCACTCTCTCTCTTTGTTTTATTAACCGTTAGATTAGTAACTCCTTTTAATCAATGGCCACGATTGAATTTCATGTCATGATTATTACGAGTTTATCTGTGCCCGATTAACGTCACAAATTGATTTTACCGAGTTTTAAGGAATAGATTGCTTGCTGAAATAGACAAGAATCTTTTCAGCGAGTTTGAATTATCAACCTAGATACTTGCTGAAAGTTCCCCCTTACAGATATCTCGTATTTTCTTAAGTTTAAAGATATTCTGATTTCCCGTATCAGTAAATTCTTTTGTACTTGAGATATCCTTTGGTAAAATCTGAGAGATGAGCTTAGTTCTTTTTCTGAGTTCCCGTCTCAGAATATTTCCTTGATACTTGAATACCTGTTTCAGTATCTTTGATTGTCTGAATGCCTGTTCAGCAATCCTTAAGCTCTTTCTCTTACTGAGTGCCTGTCTCAGCAAGTGATCAAGTTTCCTAACAATACCCGTTTTGAAGGAATTACTTGCTGAATGCCTGTTTCAGCAAACATGTAGTGACCTATCATTTCTTAGAAGAAATCAGTGACTGAGTCTTTAAACAAGAATACTTGGCTTGCTGAATACCTGTTTCAGCATTCTGCCAATGTATCCTTTATTGAGGTAGTTCAATCAATCCAAGGTTATACCT
This sequence comes from Plantago ovata, assembly GCA_028274465.1. NCBI lineage: Eukaryota > Viridiplantae > Streptophyta > Magnoliopsida > Lamiales > Plantaginaceae > Plantago > Plantago ovata. Next base: position 3,297 of record JAHHQI010000850.1, on the reverse strand, counting down.
TAGCATTGCGAACCTATTATCCGGTAGGGGCTTGTAAAGATGTCAGCAAGCTGATCATCAGTGCCTACTTTCACAACCTCAATATCTCCTTTTCCACATGATCTCTAATGAAATGATGTCTAATATCAATGTGCTTAGTCCTTGAGTGAAACTTAGGATTTTGCGTGATTGCAATAGCACTTGTATTATCACAAAAGATTGGTGTTTCTTTGCAGAAATACCATAATCTCTTAATTGTTGCTGAATCCATAGGATTTGAGCTGTGCAACAACCAGCTGCAATGTATTCAGATTCAGTAGATGAATTGGCAACACAGGTTTGCTTCTTGCTGAACCATGATATTAATCTAGTACCCAAAAACTGACAAGTTCCAGAGGTACTTTTTCTATCAAGAGTTGATCCTCCATGATCAGCATCAGAATAACCAACCAATTCAAGTCCAAATCTTTAGGATACCATAATCCAACATTGATTGTACCTTTAACATATTTCAGTATCTTGATTGCCTTTTTGTAGTGTGATTCTCTTGGATCAGATTGGAATCTTGCACACACACAAACAACATACTGAATGTCAGGTCTACTTGCTGTTAGATACAACAAGGAACAATGAGCTTCCTATACTTGTGTTCTTCAACACTTTTATCTTCCTTAGTATAGCCCAATTTGGTACCAACACTCATAGGGATCTTTTCAGGTTTCTCATCCTCTTTGATCCTAAACTTTATGAGCATTTCTTTCGCATACTTTTTGATTTATGAATATTCCATCTTTGAGTTGCTTGACTTGCAATCCTAGGAAATAATTCAATTTTCCATCATACTCATTTCAAACTTATTTGTCATGAGTTTGGCAAAATCATCACAAAGTTGCTTGTCCTTAGATCCAAATTATGTCATCCACATAAATTTGAACTAAGAGTATTTTACCATCATGGTTCATGGTAAATAAGGTTTTGTCAACTTCACCTTTCTTGAAACCATTTTCCAGCAAGAACTTAGCCAAGGTATCATACCATGCTCTTGGTGCTTGCTTTAGACCATATACAGCTTTCTGAAGCTTGTATACCATCTTGATTTCTGAGGGAAGTTCAAAGCCAGGGGGTTGTTCTAGGTAGACTTCTTCAGCAAGTTCACCATTCAAGAATGCACTTTTAACATCCATTTGGTAAACAATGAAGTCATTGTGAGCAGCAAAGCCAAGAAAAGCCTAATTGCATCCAATCTTGCAACTGGTGCATAAGACTCATCATAGTCCAATCCTTCAGTCTGACAGTAACCTTGAGCAACTAAACGTGCTTTATTTCTTGTTACTTCACCAGACTCGCTCACTTGTTTCTGAACACCCACTTTGTACCAATAGCTTTCTTGTTTCAGCAAGTGGCACAAGTTTCCAGACTTTGTTTCTTTCAAATTGATCCAGTTCTTCTTGCATTGCCTTTATCCATTCAGAATGCTTTAAAGCTTCTTCTATGGTTTTAGGTTCAATTTCTGAAACAAAGCAAGAGAACAATGATTCTACTTCTACGACAATTGCTTCTTCAGCAAGTCCATGAGTAGCTTTGGATCTAGTCACTTGGCGTTTATTAATATCGCCAATCATATCCGTAGAGGGATGATCTCTAATCCATTTATTAACAGGTTTTCTGTTTGTTGGATCAGGATATGTTTGCTCATCAGCATGTGACTCTTCAGTATGTACTTGTTCAGTACTACTGGGAATTTGTGTCTCTGCTGAGATTTGTTCATCAGCAACTGCTTGTTCAGCATTGCTCGATTGAGGTATTGCTCAGCAGGCACTGGAGATTGCGTAATTTCAGCAACTTCCGGAGCAACCGCGTCTTTTGCTGGAAATTCTTTTCGTGAACTATATTTATCTTGTCATGACTAGGGGGAGGAAGTCATTGTCAGAATCATCATTTAGTTCAATTGACTTGATTTGCCTAGCATCAGATTCAGTTCTTTGCTCATGTATGATTAGCTTTTTCATACATTCTGATATTTCTTCTTCAGCAGGCACTCCTTGTGACTTTTCGTAGAATACAACATGCACTGATTCTTCAATCTTTTGTGCCTTTTTGTTGTAAACTCTATAATCTTTACTATGCAAGGAGTAGCCGAGAAATATCGCTTCGTCTGCCTTTGGTTGAAATGTTCTTAGGTATTCTCTACCATTGTTAAGAACGAACACTTGCAACCAAATACTCTTAGATGAGTGATGTTAGGAGGTCTTCCACAAACATTCATAAGGAGTTTGTTGTATTCCTTAGTAATCAAACATCTGTTTTGAGTATACAGCGGTGGAATCGCTTCAACCCATAGCCTCACTTATTTCAGTGTCAGCAGCATTGTTCTTGCGGCTTCTTTCAGGGTACGATTCTTCCGTTCAGCAACACCGTTTTGCTTGGGTTCTTACTGAGGATAACTGATGTTGTATGCCTTTTGAGGTGCAATACTCAGTTATGTACGGGGTTACAAACTCAGTACCATGGTCTGTCTATGACTTTTACATGGTCATTTTTCATGACTTCAAGCTTATTCAGCAAGTTGGTATGCATCCTAACTTCACGTCACCATAGCCTTTTGTAGAACCAGAGCCTCCACCAGCAAACCTTATTGTTGGACCTTTAGACCACCGTCTATAGTTTATAAGGTTATTCTTGTTGCCCGTCATGTGCTTTCCACAACCACTGTCAAAGTGCCAGATTGCATCGTTTGTCTCCGTGGCTGAAGTCTGCACAATCAAGAGCAAACAAGTTAATTATCCAATATGGATGTCCATTAACATGTTCAAGAATGCGTCCAGTGGAAACCCAAGTCTTAAGTTTTTCAACTTTGACTTGTTTTCTACTTGCGAGGAACTAGAGGTTTTGAGCTGAAAGACTTTTGATTCGTGCTGGTCAAATCCACTTCTGATGTGGTGTCTTGCTCGGTTGACCTTTTTGCTGAACATACTTTTCAGTAAGTTCTTTTCTAGCAAGGTTCCTTCTAGCCCTAGCATTTTGAGTCTTTTCAGAACTCTTAGGCTTGATTTTTCATCTCTTTGAAGTATCTTTGCTGACTTTGCTTATACTCATGAAAAAGTTGACTTTGCTTGGTTTTGAAACCGAGTCCACTTTCGGAGAATGCTGAGCTTTGTGTCAGCAACCTTACTTGATTCAGGTTTGTCAGCAAAGGTCTTCTGATTACTTTTAGTAATCTTGCCTTTTGACTTAACAAATTGCTTTTCAGCAACTTGTTTGGCGGAATGCTTTACAACATCCTTTTTCTTTCCAGTTTGCTTTTCAGCAACCTGTTTT
>JAHHQI010000849.1:0-11423 GCA_028274465.1 Plantago ovata | reverse complement strand
AGAATTTGTATATGCGTTTTGGTTAGAACGAAATTATAGAATTTTCCAGGATGTTAGAAGACCGGCTAATGTCATTTTGCGGGACGTTGCTCACTGCACATTAGCAAGGTGTCAATTTTCCAAAAAAATGATTCAGTTTTGTAGCCATCTTATTAGTTACCCTGTGATAGTGGTTGGATAGTTTGGTAGCATATAGTTTACTTACTGGATTTGTCTCCAGCTCTTTTTCTGTAATTTGTGAAGGGCTTCATTGATCACTTGGAATGAAAAAGCTATTTTGTTCCAAAAAAAAAAAACTACAACAATGTTGATTTAACATAAATCTATCACCAACAAACATTTACTGTATCACCAAAGATTCAAACACATCTACCATATTCTCAGCAAATCAATCATCAGTGATGGAAACAACAATTAATTCAAGAAACAAGAAGAAATCAAATCAATCATCAGTGATTACAAAATACAATTGATGTTGCTGCTTCGATTGGGAAGAGTGTTGCTTCGATTTTGAAACAATGGAGAGTATATTGCTCAATGCATCCTGAATACGATCTCAGATTTGCCGAAGAAAGAAGAAGAAGACGATCTGATCTGAAGAAGAAGATGATATGAGATCTGCGTATCAGATAAAAAAGAACGAAAGAAAGGGAGATATGTTAAAGGGGAAAATTACTTTAAGTTTTTCTCCCTACTAGTTCAACGATTACATCTAGACCCATTTGTGTTGACCAACTTTAGAAAATTTTGAATTTTTCTCTCTCCAAACACACCCTTATGCTATTTTCATATTATTCTTTTTCTTCTTTTTCTTTAATTTTCTGTTTTCTTTTTTTCCTTTATTTTTTTCCTCTCTCTTTTCTTTAACCTCCGGTGCCTGAATTTTTCCGGCACCGGAGATTCCATAAAACCAGCTCCGATTGGAGCTGGGCACGCTCCATAAACCCAGCTCCGACTGGAGCTATTTAAAGCTCCGACCGCAACTTTAAACAGCTCCAAATCGGAGTTGGGTTACGTCCCCAGCTCCAATTTGGAGCTGGGTTACGTCCCTAGCTCCGTTTTGGAGTTGGTCGGAGCTGTTGAGCATCGGAGCTCAATAGCTCCAATTGGAGCTGGTCGGAATTGTTGGGCTCCGATCGGAGATCAACAACTTCGATTGGCTTCTTTATATTCTTTTTTATTATTTTGTTTTCTTTTCTAAACAATATTATAAGTGAAAACTGGTTATTAATTTTGTAGGGACTTTTATGCAATAATAATTAAGATGATTTTGAAATTTTGATAAGTTATGTGGGTTAATTTTAAATGATTTATAGTCAGTTTTGTAAATTACATAAAATTAGAGTTAAATGTGTAATAAATAATAATTGAAGGTGTTTGGTTTTTTTTTGAAAACATAAACTTAAATGAGGGCAAAATTGTCTTTTCCAGGTATTAGTTCGCGAAAAGTCAAAGTCGTTGGGTTGGATGTAATTAAATTGTGCTAACAGGGGGGGTCGATAAAAGAAAAAATCTAACAAGGAGAAATCCGTAACATAAAAATTTAACGAGGGTACTGTACGTTATTTGCCCTATGCTAAAAGGACCCCATATTTTATAATTCACAACATTTTAGCCACCGAATTTTTTGTTAGTGTTCTTAGTTTTGTTGTTAATTGCATAATGGTACGGTCTCTACTAGAGACTGTCTTTCCTGAGACTTTGCGTTCAGTATTACTATTATATATAAAAAGTATGATTTGTTGTATATTTAAAGAATATGATGAAATGTTTTTTATAACCACTATTATATCAAGTTATGGGGTTTGATATAGTAAAAAAAATAAAATAAGGATCAAGTATGTTACCCAAAAGTAAATGTTTTTTAATTGTGCATGTGATGAATGTAAAAATCGTTTTGTCTGGTGGATGGACTAATTAATGTTATGTTTGAGCTCCAATTGTGCATGTGCAATGTTATGTACCATTCGGGGAATTTGTCCTCCTAGGCCTTTATGTTGTGCCCTTTGGTGAGGTACTTTATGTTATGTTATGTTATGTTATCTCATGTAAAGCCGACCTTTGTGCCACCGGACTTATACTAGTGACCATAGAATCATTTCTGTTGAGCCGAAATGTTACGGTATGTTTCCATGCACCTTTTGTTACAAGGGGTAAGGAGCTTAGATATTTTTGTATTGTAAAGGTGTGTACATTTGAGAAGTTTAATTTTGTACAGGTTGTAAGTTTGTATTGAGGACCTTGTAGTGAATTGTATACTTTATTGTTTGAGGAATTTCGACGCTTTGTTTTACCATGGAGTAAATTTTACCATTTTCTAGGATTAAAAGTAAGGCTTCGTGTTGGCGTGAGCTCATCTCACGATACATTGCCGAACGCATCAATTTTTGTTTTGGAGCGTTACATGTTACGTCTCCGTTGGAGTCACAACCACGGACGCAAGTGGAAACGGCCTAAGTGGAAGTGTGGACTGTGGAGCCCTTTCAACTCCTATATTTGATAAATGAAGGTGTCAATAGTTGTATTTTAACCGTGATATCCTGTTAAGTCTTATTGACGAAGACAAAGCCTTCTATATCTTTAAGCTAGGCTATAGGCTATAAATTAAAGATACTTTTCTCCAACTTCATATGTAGTGTGCTTTATATAATAATACGTGCTTGGGCTAAAACGTACTTTTTTACGTACCGAGTTACTGATTTTGATTTTTAACCGAGTACGTAATGCATTTAATTATGGGGAAAACTTCAACCGTATGTTAAATAATCATTTTGGGCAGTGGTTCGGATGAATTGTATTACTATCGGTTTTGGTAACAGTTGTTTGAAACAAATTCAACTGCATTATTTAATTCCAAACCTACCTTTCCTTCTCCAATACTTGAATTAGCCCCAACACTCTTATAAATATTCATTGTACTATACTATCCACCTCTACTAACACATTTTCTCCATTACGTACCACTTCATTCATATATCTTGCTTGCACTTTTTATTCCTCATCATTCTCTTAAAATCCTCAAACAGAGATCAGCAATAAATATTGTTATACGTACCTATAGAATCATCATGTCTAACGGAATTAAGACTCAAAAGCTCTTCTTCCTTTCCCAAATTGCCCTCAGATTATTCGCCGCGGTATTGGTCATTGTTGCTGCATCGCTTATTTTCACTAGCAAGCAAACTGTCGAGGTTTATGGTCTCATCGTCGATGCTCGCTACAGCTATTCTCCGGCCTACAAGTGAGTAAACTATAGTCAAATTTCATCTATTTTGTTTTATCGTAGAACAATTTTAATGATTGTTGAATTTTTTTCGTGTGTATGATTTCAGGTTCTGTGCATGTGCAAACATGGTAGCTGGTGTATTCTCGGTTCTGTCACTGCTTGTAGCTTTAATTATCGGCACCAAGTCTTCTGATCCGACGCATTACTTCTACGTGTTCTTACATGATATGGTACGTCGAAATTGTTAGAAATCAATCAATTGATTCTCTATACAACCAACTAGCTAGATTGATACAATAAATTCTTTAATGGTATCGGAGCATTAATTGACCAAAGTTCGAAACGCAAACTCTTTGATGTTGAATCTGAACCACCAATGTCATATATATGCATGTAAAAAGTAAAATCCATTTGGGGATAAAATTAATCCATTTATAGTATACGCAGACCAGGACTTAGAGGATTAAAATTGCAATTAATGTACTTTGCCTATAACGGAAGGAAATTCCAAAACTAGCTATATATTACCTGCAATTCCAAAACTAGCTATATATTACCTGCATGTACATATGCATCTAACATTAAGTCTAATGGAATTGATTGCAGATAACCACAGTATTGCTGGTAGCGGCATGCGCAGCAGCAACAGCAGTGGGATACATAGGAAAGTATGGAAACAGCCACGCAGGTTGGACAGCGATATGTGACCATTTCGCGCAATTCTGCAACAGGATCACAACTGCCGTTGCGCTGTCTTATGTTGGAATTATTATTTATTTCATATTGACTGTTATATCTGCGAATAAATCGCGCCAAATCCATGTTTAAGCGATTGATTAATTTACCAGAATGAATGAATATAGTATGCGTGTGCTAAATATCTGCCAAATTACGTACACTCAATATATATGTGTTGCAGCTGGGGCTGGGCAGTAAACGTGTGATTGATAATATATGGTTTGTTTGGGTGTTGTACGTGCACTAATTGCCCGCTGAAACTATTGATCGAGTTGTTGATCAAAGAAGGAAATTAGTTGTTAAATGATCCTTTCTTTGATCGATTAACTATTGATCGAGTTGTTCAAAGAAGGAAATTAGTTGTTAAATGATCCTTTCTTTGATCGGTTAATTGGCGTGCAGTAGCGCATGAAGCTAGGAAGCTGACAAACGTAACTTTCCTTAGCTAGTTAGCTAGCACTAATATAATGCCTGTCATTTTCATATGGAAGATATTAAAAAAAAAAACAAAAATTAAGTATCAAACGTTAAAAACTTATGTGAATATCTACTATTCTATCTAATCTAAAATTAAATTAAAGTAATATAATAACCCGGTTGATTTACCCAATTGATTGAACTACCAATCAATTTTAATCCGTTGATCTTGCTTATCCAATTTCAATCTGGTGCGTACATGTGTCATTATTTAATTATAAGGTGTAGGGTTCGAATCTTGTTGGCGTGATTTTATCTATTATTCGTATCATTATTTTAGTTGAAGGTGTTGGGTTCGAATCTTATTGACGTAATTTTTTTCTGTTTTATTTATTCTCTTCTTAAATTTTTATTTTTAACATAAAGTTGTATGGTCGTATTATACTTAATTTAAAAATAACCATGATATGTTCTTATAAAAAAATACATACTTCCTCCGTCCAATAATAAATGTAACACTTGATTTTGTTGACTTTTTCGATGGTCATTTTGACCTTAAATTATTCTTAAATCATACGATAAAAATAATTAAAAACCTCATATTATGAAACTAGAATGTTTATATTTTCATAATATAATTTTTTAATTATTTTACTTACTTGAATGATTTACAATTAATTTTGAGGTCAAACTAATACTCGAAAAAGTCAATAAAACCAAATGTTTCACTTGTTATTGGACGGAGAAAGTATTTTATTTACCATAATGTCAATTTAGCTCTGATGATCGAGAACCTGAGGATACTAGCTAGGCCACTTGAAATTTGAATATCGTCCATATTACGGTATCAACATAACAAAAGATATCGACGAAATAAAATGGCAAGAGATAATGACGCACATGACAATATATTCAACTGATGAAGAACACCAATTAACATGCGAAAGATGCATTGCAGATTTTGAAGTTGAATATTTCCAAATTCTAGAGATGTATCTGATGATTCTTAACTCATCGGAAGAATATTTTTCGTATGTCTAATATAGTTCAATTCAAAACTATTAATTGCATAACTAGAAAAACTATATACATTTATAGGACATCATTTATGTTAAGTTTGAAGTCATTATTATGTGAAGATTATATATTTACTCCATTCATTTTAATATATTATTTAGTAAAACAATAATATTCTATAAGATTACGTTTCATACGCGTAGCGTGTGACGCGGTTCCTAGTAATGTTCTAAACCACACAATTGAGATTAATTGAAATTAAATTGATTGATTTCAATTTCAATTTAAGTGAATTATAACGAATTAATCACATTTGTAATCTTGGGTCTTTTATATTTTCGTCCAAATCTACCCTCTCTCCCTTACTAACTAAAATTAGTACTTAATTGTTTAAGTTCTTATGATTAACAAAGGTTAGAAGTTCGGTTTCCGTTCCCTAGTCGTCGATGAAAACTAAACTAATGAAGAATGAGGCAAGAGCTAGCAAGCTGAGTGACCCTGGATCAAGCCGTTCATTATAAGAAGATTAAGGACATGACTTTATGCATTAGTTCCTATTATGACCATTAGGATGTGTCGATGTGATTAAGAAGAGTATTTATATGATTAGATAATATGATATCGATCTGGCTACCATTGGACATTGAGAAATTAGCTGCTTGAGTTTATTACAAAATATTTGGACATGATTGGGGGTTTATACTTGGGTGCTTTCGATTGAACATGGACCGGTGCATTCGATTGTGTGCTGCAAATTTGGCATCTAATCGTTCTCAATAGGAGGAAACTATATGGTGCGTCATAAAGAGGAAATGATGAATCTTATAGGTTGTTACTTAACACTGTTACGAGATCTCGTTACGAGGAGTTCATTAGAAGACGACCTTGACTGGCTACTACCGGAGGAAGATGGATATCAATCCCATCCGAGAGCGGAGTCTGTTGTTAATAAAGGAGACTTGTCGGGAGGAGGATCTTCTGTTCCTTTTGGTTTGGCGAAGGCGGTTGAGGGCTTTGACAACAATCAGAAGACAAAGCAAAAAATTTGGAGAGAAACTGGAAGTAAGGGATCCAAAGTGCCATTGGGTGTAAAAAGAAGGAATTTTAAATGAAGGGAGCAAGGTGTATGGGTTGTTTCTTTGGTGAGGAGCTTGTAGTAGAATTGTGGTTTGAAAGCTCTGGCACTTTTCCTATTCTCAGTGGTTAGGAGAGGCTCCATGCATTTGGTTTAAGCGGTTTAGACTATTGGTTGTATTGTAATCGAATACTTCTTATGCTCTTTTTTAATTAATAAAAAAAAAGTATATAACTAGACGAGGGGGTTAGCTTTTTAATGGATTGAATTGAATATTAAGATTCTTCTATGCATATAAAATTTATAGTTTCATGGCATTATTTGTAAGAGTTGTTGATGTGTAACTTTTATATATATATATATATATATGTAATTAACCCTAATAATAAATGAAGAACAACAACAATAACGAGAACGCTTCACACGTAGTGTGTGACGTTATTCCTAGTGTGTGTGTGTGTCTATATATATATATATTAATTGTACACCCAGACAAATTAAGTATCAAACATCGAGAACATGGGCGGACCCAAAATGAAGGGGTTGAAAAAATTGAAAATATTGCATATAAATTTTACTAATTTCTAAAAATTTAGGGGTGCGGACTCCCCACAATTTTCCATCTGATTCCAACTATTGGACTGTCTCATTTGCTAATAAAAGATCGATGATGATGAGATCGATAAGTCCTTAATTTAAGATATCAACCGTTCATAAGTGTGGTGTTCATTAAAAATGTGAACAAGAGTTACTACCTTTTTTCTTTTTGGAGCAATAACTTAATTCCATTACCAAAAGAGTTCACGTACAAAAAAGCCGATCAAGCAGATCCAGGCCACCTAAACAAACCAATACAGAAAAAACAAAGTTTTGAACAGCCTTTATACACAGTTAAAGCAGTTCACAATACAGACTCAATCCGACATATAACCTAGCTCGAAGTTGGATACTCTGCAGAATCTTCTGACTTAACAAGGATTCATTGCCTGACTGCCCTGCAAATATCATATATACAGTTTCAGCAATAGCCAACTTAAGCAGTTTACTTCTCATACCCTTCCCCTTACAATTCGAAACAATCCATCCCAATCCCTCTTTCCATTCTTCTGTTGATTTATCAATTCTCATCCAGTTCAAAACTTCAATCCAAACTTTTTTAGTGACTCCACACTGAAAAATAGATGATCCATTATATTTGTCTCATTCACGGTGCAAAAGACACACTTCCCATCATTGCGTCCTCCAAATCTTAACATTCGGCCCTTGGTGTATAGCTTCGAGATAGATTGGTGCAATTGAAAATCTTTGTTTTCTGGTGGATTGGTTTTAACTATCCAGAAATCGCTTCTAATCTAAAAAGTATCTCCTCCACCTACTGGCCAATGCCCCGCGACATTGCAATCTTTATTTATGGAATTCTGACATCTTGGGTAATGCGCAAGGAAGAAAATCCTAAATCAAAGAACTGAGAAGCTTGATTCCCTTAATGTCAGATGCCCAAGCAATGAGGGATAATTAAGATTCCCAAAGAAAGGAATGGTTAGACCTAAGCCTGTATTGACAGCTCATCCAAAGTGTAAACAATGATCTTGCTCGAGCTTTGTTCCCATAGAACATCTTGCACCAATTAACTCGAGGATATCCCTCCTTATTCCTCTATAGATATTTCCCACTTCTCAAAGCCTCTTGCCAACCATTATTTTGCAACATTACTCCAGTGTATTTGAACATAGTCTTAATAATCCAAGAGCAACCACTACCCAGCTGAAAAGTGGTAAATATATGTATAATTATGTAGAAATCCTAAGAGAATCGAGAATTACTAATCCATATGATCACCTCCAACAGATTCTTAGGCACGGGAAACAGAGAGAGAGAGTTTATATTGGAACATAACTGAATTCATCAAACGTTGAGAGTAAAAGTTAGAGTTGACTGGTTTATATAACATACCATGTAAACTGTTTAAGTAATCGACATAGAATCGAGAGTAAACTGAATCTTCATTAATAGATGAAGGTTACAGCAGCACATAAGGTTACAGTTTTTGGGAGAAAACTGATAAGAGGAAAAAGTGGTTTCTACGTTTCCTAAAACTGTACTTATACCTAATAAACTAAGTACAATACTCTATACACAAAGTACAAGTCATGCTTTAGTAAGAAACGTGTTTAAGTGTTGTCTTTGGCGTCTTTAACCCCCCTCCCCCCCCCCCCCCGGCAAGATGTGCATGTATATTGTGCATGCCCAGCTTGGAATAATAGAAATACATGAATAACTGAGGTCCCAAGGGCTTAGTAAAGATGTCAGCCACGTTCTTCTGAGTTGGAATTTGTATAATCTTTATAGTGTCATCCTTCAATTTTTCTCTTGTAAAATGGTAGTCAACTCTGATGTGCTTTGTCTCTCATGTAGAACGGGGTTGTGTGCCATGCAATAAGCACTTTTGTTGTCTGTATAAAGAGTTGCAGCCTGTTTAATTGGAATATGAAGGTCTTCCAGAAGGTAGTTCATCTACTGTATCTCGGCAGTTGTAATTGCAATATTGGCCATGTATTCTGCCTCTGCGGAGCTTAATTTTACTGACAGTTGGTTGTTTCTTGGATTTCCAAGAGATGAGTGATTCCCCCAGATAAATAGCATAGCCTGTGATACTCACAGCCTTGAACTGATTATAGTACACAATGAGAGGGTTACTTCCTTGCTCCATAGAATTCAAAGTTTTAGTTAAGTGAAAAACTCGAGGACCATCAGAACATGCATATCTAGTCTTCAACTCTTGCCATAATTCACTTGCCACAGTAATATAGAGTAGGCTATGCTTAATCTCATGTGTAATGGAGTTCAATAACCAACAAAGGACTAAAGAATTAACACGAGTCCAAGCAGTGAAAGCAAGTGCATCAGACGGATTGGGCATAGTGACAGAACCATCAATGAAACAACCCTTGTTCTTAACATTCAACGCCATAATCACATATTTACTCCAAGAGATATAATTATTTCCATTAAAATCTCACTCGAATTGACAATTGCAGCAGCAGGAGAATCACTAGGGTGTATAAAATAAGGAGAATAAGGAATGTCATAGGGATTAGGATCTGTACCAGTACCGTTGTCAGATGCAGATCCATTATCGGCGTGGCCTGGCACGGCTCGTCGAGGAGCATTGTTGACGGTTACTCGATCAATGAAGGAATTGCAGACGATAGACGCCGCAACAAAGAAGTACATAGATTTGAGCGGAAAAGAGAGATCGACCGTAGTTAATTTCCTCAAGAATTAAAACCGATACCATGTAAGCTGTTTAAGTAATCGACATAGAATCGAAAGTAAACTGAATCTTCATTAATAGATGAAGGTTACAGCAGCAGATAAGGTTACAGTTTTTTGGAGAAAACTGATAAGAGGAAAAAGTGGTTTCTACGTTTCCTAAAACTGTACTTATACCTGATAAACTAAGTACAATACTCTATACACAAAGTACAAGTCATGCTTTAGTAAGAAACGTGTTTAAGTGTTGGCTTTGGCGTCTTTACATACCAGGAACCTTCTAAGCTATCTCATGAGCCCCAACAAAAGAACAATTTAGACTCTAACGGATAAGAACAACAACTCAATTATGACCCGACAGATAAACGGATGAGATGAAATAATTAGAAATAACGGAAGGTTGGGCTCCCAATGACAGAATTGGACTATGTAATTATCCTCATCTGGGCCAGGAGCGCCGTTTGAGCGTCTGATGGAGTGGGTAGATTCCTCCCTACAAATTAATGACAATTTGCCTTTATGTGTTTAGGGATCGAGTTCACTAGCTAAATCTAAGGATCGGAGGCAATCTTAATTGTATTGCTAGCAAAGTAGCATCTTTCTAGCTAGAGGGACAGGAACAAAGTGATCGAGTATATAAGTTAATTTGTCAAATAAGCATCAGTATATATACCAATTTTCAGCATGTATAAATCTATTTTATTTTTACAGTATGTAGAAAAAATTCAAGACCCGGGCTTTTTTCGTACTCTTTCACAAGAAAAATGCACCAACCCAGTGTCCATACAAATATAGAATCGATCCAATAATCTTCAGATAACTCTAAGGTATGATGAATTTTCAATATGTCAGAACAAACCATGTCCCATGTACCTTTGAGATAATAATTAACAAGCTGTTGATTAACATGTGCCCCGGGTGCATATCGAATTGACGAATATGTTTTATATTTACTAGGGTACGTAATACGTTACACTCATACCTACCGGCGGCCGGCTAGCCCCAGGAACGCATTAGTTCTCATATTATTTCCATGATGATCAGTTAGTTACATATAAAATCTAGCATATGTTATTTCACAATCAAGCCTTAATAATATGGGATTCATACGGTCATACTCATAAGGTTATTAATACAACCATAGGACTAGAGTTCAAGTAATATATATAATAATAATGACATAATATATGCTACCTCGATCCTAATAGCTGCAGGAGCAACGATAAACTGTGCATCTTCTGGGCTGAGGTGGTTGACATACTACGAATAACGTTATCGCCATCACTACAACTGCCAAAAACTTGAGAAAAGCCGTTGAGTCGTCTTCCGGTTCGCAGCAACTTCCCATTAATTTCTTCTCTCTTAACGATCGATTAACTCAGATCTGTGATAATCAATCCAAGTTTCTTCTTTAGTAGTAGACAAACTAGCCTATGTACTAGAGTTTTTGATGAATTGGCTAAGGATAAACAAATGTACTAATGTGTAGTAGTGGACTCGAGCCAACGAGACAATTATGTGATCAAGACTGATGTTGTTTTGATATGATAAATGAGCTTAGTGCGTGGTGTTAGGTTCTAAATTGACAGAAAGCGAGCTACTTAATCGATTTAGTCCACAAAAAAATATCCCACCAATAATAATAAACATATTTTTGTCGGTTGAGTAGATTTTTCA
>JAHHQI010000848.1:0-11224 GCA_028274465.1 Plantago ovata | reverse complement strand
TGTCAACGCACTCGCCAAGGCCAGCCAATGGACGACGAACGTATTCAACTGAACAGAGAAGTGATTGAACAGTTTGGTGCCTCCCAACAAAGACAAATGGCCGTTTTTTGTTGTTGTTTCGTTTCCATCATTGTCACCGTGGTCGTCGCCGTCCCGGCTCCGCGGTTCCATTCGCAGCCCCGTGTTGCCTCAGAGACCAGTTGAACCAAGATGAGTAATTTTGAGGATGCCCAATGCACTTGGACGTTCCTGGCCGAATGCCGACGGGATCCTCAAGGTCGGCTCGCAGTTCATTTGACACGCCAGTTTTGGAGCCCATTTTCATTCGCTTTAAAATATATGGTTTCGGTTAGCATGAAGTGAACAAATATGGAATCGGTGCGATACAGTCAAGTTGAACGGTGAGAACAGCTTTGTCTGTGTTCGCCTTCGACTGGGACCGGCAATGCAATTCATCTTCAAAGTCCATTGTGTGGGGGCCGAAAAGTGCATAGCAGTGGAATAGTTTTTGACAACAAGAGCATGCAGTATCCATTTGTACATTCCGATTGTTGTCCTTTTCCACCACCAGCAGCACCAGTGCCCCTTTATTCGAGCAAACTGTTTGTTTTGGGGGCTTGGTTCCGCTTTCGGGGTTGTGCCAGTTCTTTGTTGTGCCATGAACGCGTGGGCCAAGTGTTGTGACACGGCAAGGCTCATGTCAAACATTGTCCACTCACTCACTCATGGTAGTGGCCATATCAAATGAGTTCTGTTAATTATGACATATTCCAGTGCGGCCCAGTCCTCAAGTCACTCCAGTGTGGCTGCTTGTCAAGCGGAGTCCATTCTTGTGGGGCCCTGCGTGGCGTGTTCATTTGATTAAACAATTTCCACGGGCTTGGCGAATCAAAACACTAAATTTGTTTAGTTGAGGAGGGGCCAGAGAGTGTGTGACAGGGCCCGATGGTGGTCTGTCAATTAGTTGATTTAATGATGTTACTCACTGAGTAAGTGCGTCCCGTCTGGGCCCACAGAATGCTGCTCGCACAACCAACCATCGAACGACCACCGACCGAACGAGATGTTCACTGCAGCCAAAACGATGGTTCCTATCCCAAATAAAAAGAGGACAAAATAATTTCAAGTTTTTCCACTTTTTCCTCACTGGAAAAGGACGGTCCTGTGCCCTCTCGGAATGATCCAATATAACATTGATTCATGGAGACTATATCCATTCGGGCGCCAGTCTGGTCCGTGGCGGGTTGAGCGCGTCTAATGAAGCTTGAAGGAAGAGTAGACCGTTGGCTGGGGCCATGCATCAAGCAGCAGCACCACGCCGAAATATGAAACCAATGCATATTATAATGCCACCACCATTGCGCCGTTGAAGCAATCATAAATTTGTTGCAATTGGTAAACATATTTTATTGAGCAGCAGCAGTCAGCGACGGCAGTAGCGGCATCAACAAATGAATGGCATGCTCCCCGAGAGAACATAATCAAATGGAATAAATCAAGAGGATGCTCCCTTTCCCCAAGCAAACAAAAGGCAAAACTCTGCATGCTCCCAAAAAAAGGATGCAAAAAACAAGAAAGAATTAAATGCTTGAACGAGTACGCAACTGACCGAGGCCGCGCTTGGCTGCGCTCTTGCTCTCTGGACCGCTTGGGTTATTATTATCCCCTAATTGTGGATGCTTGATTGAGGATGGCGGGCGGGTGATGAGAGTAGTCAGTTCCTGCCCTTATCAGTTCTCCGTCCAGCGCATATTCTTATCGAGTCTGGACAGCTGAAATGATAAGGAAACGAAGAGACTGGGCCAGTGAAGACATCAACGCGATGGGGGCGGGGGGTCTCAAGGATGCGGCCGAGCAATGGGGCCAATTGCGCTGACAGTCGGACAGTGCACTCGTCACGAGCGAACAAACAAATGCTCCCATCGGGCCGTCACTCGATGGCGGTGGTGGACACAAATTAATTTGAATTGGCCGGAGTGGGCACTGCTCGTTTCACAAGAGGAATTTAAAGTATTGGATCGAAAAAATGTTTCCGTTGCAAATGGAACTCAAAGATAGAATTCAAGTCGAACTCATAGTCGATCCATTGGAGGACAAGGCTGAAGATTAATAACTTGTTCCAGAGCGAAGTGGTGGAGTGAACACGTTGCCGACTCGATTCACAATGATCGTGGAGCATTGGCAGAATGTGTGCTCAAGAATGTGGAATCTCGAATGTTTGTCTTGACGGTTCCCGAATTCCCGTCTCTTTCACGATTTCCGTTCCCTCGTTCTGGGAGCCAGCACAACCATCTGAGGAACACACTTGGCCATGTGGAGGAGAGATGTGGGAAGGAGAGACAGGAGACATGTTCCAAAAAATAGAGAGTCACAGTCCCGAAATGGCAAACATTGCCCGACTACGGCCATGGCTTACCCAATCGCCTTGGCCAAGCCCAAGCGCCCAGAATCACCCGAAACAAAACATTAGACACTCTTCTTTGGGTGGCAGGCATTCTCGTGTCCTCACTCGCTTGTTCCATGAACCAGAAAAGAAGAAAGAAGAACCAAGGAACGTGTTGTCCGTTCCCAACCAGAAAGAAGAAGAAGAAGAAAGTTTCTTCATGCTCAAGTCGGGAGAAAGAGAACATTCTTCTGCAAGCCGATCTTCCTTTTGCAGCCCATTTGGCCATAATCTAGTAAATTACTTGAATTGTTCACAGAGAAGAGAACCGAGAGCTTTTCAATAAAGAAATAAAGAAAAGCCCACACCAAATACACAAGTTCCACGCAAAAGGCTCGACAACTTGGGGATGCCTGCAACCAGGCCCATTCGGACTGTACCCAATGGGGCCGTGCTATAGCATTGGCTTTGGCCACTGAGCTAAAGCATGACTGCAGGGATGAAGACAGTTGACGTACTCCACGAGTACATTTCTTGAAACTGGTTCGATTCATAATCGGTATGGCCCCTTTGGGCCGTGGTTGTACCAATTATACGTTGCCCCATAGTCCAGCGTCGTCGAGTTTCCATTTTAGAATTTGTGTATTCATGTAAATGATGCATCCCCTTCTCGCCACTCGTTTCGATTGTCAAGAGTGTCAGGTTACATTAGCGTGCATTATCCAACATGGTTCCAAGCAACAGTCCAGAGAACAAACGTCAAGAACGAGCTCAGCCCGTCATAGTCTGCCGCGCTAGAAGGGAAACAAACGTTTTGTGTGTAAAAATATTTAATTCATTGCGACGTGATTGTTGGTCGCTTGGCTGCTTGGCTAACGATGATGCCACGTAAACAAACAAGCCAGGCAACAACCTTGGTGCATCCCTCCGATCTGGGGCCTAGTCTGCGCCTAATTGAATTGTACATAGACAAAGTTTTGAATGGATCCTCATCGTCGTCGTCATGATCATCACAATTATATACACTCAAGCCACGTTACTCAGCCACTCGACTACTTGAAGCAGATTGACAAATTGCCATGAGACAAGCACCCAGGCACCAACGGAGCATGGCTCGTTCCAATGTAAAACACATTCACGGATGCAGTCTGAATTATGTATATAGACAGACCAGTAGTCGGGCACTGGCTTGGACAAGCACAAACAAGCTTATTCCCCACAGTCAGTCAGCCAGGCTGCATGCATTCAATAATTCAAAGTATGCTTGCAGAGAAATCATTGTACAACTTAATCATGACAGTGCACGAGAGATGTGCTCCAGATTAATTATAGCTTCGTCATGTGCATCAAACATTCCCTTGGCCAGGCTGGCATGGCCTATATTTATTTATCCTCTTAAAAGTTTAAAAGGATTTGTTGCGTGTGCGTGTGTACACATTCGCTCAAGTGCACAGCGATTCTATGGCCTAGCTTTAGTAGCTCGTTGTGCCCGACCAGAGAAATATCCCTTGCTTGCCAAAAACAATGACAAGGACAACAAAGAATTAAAACCCGTTTAATTGGCATAATGAGCGTCAACAGTGCCCCCTTCACAAATGCAGTGATGCAGTGGGTTCTTTTCCAATTGAAACATGCATTTTTTTTCTTTGTCAAACAAAATGAAATTGTTCATTCTATCACCCAAAAAAGTTTGCATTTCAAAAAAAAAAATTGAAACCAATTGCCCTCGCCATTGGCTTGGCTGGTCGGATTGGCCGGAAGTCTTGTGCTTGACAAATTGTTGAATACAATTCATTGCGAAGGGCAAGTAAAGGGGGCGACAATGAAAATGGAATGGGAGACAATTAAATTGATCATGGTTCAATTGATTCACCTCTCTCGCTTGTGCACTTTGTGTGTGTGTTCGTTGGTTGGCCAAAGCAAAGCCAAGCTAGCAACGAGCCAAATCAAAGGGACCAACCACTTTGAATGCAATCATGGGAACAAACAAGCCCAGTGCAATCAAACAGGGCACTCTGGAATCATAGATTCTTGTTTTTTCTCTTGAATCTACTTAAACACAAACAGGGAACAAGAAGAGCGCAGGCATTTAATTTCATTAACCGACCAACCAAACCGAGCAGGAGCATCAAAAGTAAACCATCAGAAGCCTGCTTTATTCACCACTCGACAAGGAGAGAGAGTGCCAAACAAAACAATTTGTTTATTGTGCTTGTCCATTGTTTTGTGAACCATTTTTAATAATCTTCCCCTTGCCAATACCACAGGAGAGAACATGCATGTTCGAGCAGTCAGTTCGGGTGTGTTTCAATTGGAACCGCTTGCCCACGACCACCGCGATGATGGTGACACGGCGGAAGCAGTGGTAGTTTATTAAAATGTTATTTGTTTTAATAATAAATTCTCGCGACTGGGTGACTGGCTGGCCTAGGCCCCTTGCTTGTATGTTGTCGAATGTGTGTGTGTGTGGGCATGGTAGCGTGAACACTGTTCCAGAAAGGGAGAGAACATACACACCAGGCACGCATTAAGAGCATTATTCACATGGCCATTTGGATGCTTGCTCGGATGCTTGCTTGGTTGGTTTGGTTGGCACCCACAAAACAATATTTCACAGCCACCTGACTGAACCCATCAGCATACCTAGCCATATTCACCACCACCGCCACCAACATCCATACTCGTCCAAGCAAGTAATGTGCATGATGTTCTGGGCAACTTGTAAGTTTATGATTGAAAGCATCAGCACACCAATATTCAAATCGCGAACCCAACACACACACAATCATTGCACCTCAACAAGAGACTTCACTGCACTGCCTTTCAAGTTGATCATTTTGGCGAGGGGAACAAAAGTTCGATGTGTTCTCACCCGAACTAATCTGGAGCAGTACACCGCCACCGTGGTGGGCATGCCATCCAACCATTCTGCATTCATGAGCACAATTAAACTAGGTTCTGTACCCACACACACTCGGCAGTGCGGATAACACAATTTAAAACCGCTCAAATTGAATGCAACCGAGACTGGGCCCAAGTGAAGCAATCTTGGCGGAAACTAATCACAGACACCACCGACCACCTATCTGACCAGGAACATGCATTCAATGACTCTGACGTGGTCCCAGTGCGGGCCAGGCAGGAATGAGCGAGAACACTCGAAGCAGTCCATTGCATCCACGAACATCCACTAGAGTTTACCTGAACAAGCAGACAGTCCTGGTTTAATTTGCTGTGTTTGTGTTGCAATTTTAATTTACAAAAAAAAAATCAAGATAAAAAAGAATATGGTCCATATTGCCCGAGCCCAGATTCAATTCCATTTCAATGTTTCGTGCTAGTCGTCGTCGTCGTTTTAATAAAAATGCAAACATTATCGAGACATTCTGTCTAAACGAGAGCTCTTGTTTATCCAGGCTTCCAGTCAAAATAAATTGAAAACAGAATTTGAGATGATGTTGAAAGTTGGTGGTTGGCTGGCGGGAGTGAGTGAGTGAGTGAGTGGGGTAATCCTCACTGACTGACTGGATCCAATGAATTGTGCTCACTATTACTTGGGACCATCCAAGCATCCCATCAGGCAGCACGAGAAACAAACAAAAATAAGTTATTAATATTTTATAGTCTCCAAGGTATTATTGCTGCAATGCATAATAGAATCTAGCCGAATCAAGGAGTGCACCCAGTCATTCAGTCAGTCAGTCGGTCGGCCAATCACTTGCTCGCTGCTTGTGTATAACCGGACTGCTATGGGCAAAAGGATGCGGAACATGGAGAGGCCGAACGTTGTGGCATTCATTCATTCCCATATCCTGCCGAAACTAGCATTCAAGCAAGCAAGCACCTCGGCATGGCAACGGCAATCAGCCACCAAAACGAAACAGTTCATAAATAAATAAGGCCAGTAATGATCTGATGATGGTGTGTGCACCCATGGCCCCGAGTACAGGTGCCCTATACACCTCTTGAGTCACATTCCTACCGACATCATAGGCCCCAAAAGGTTTTTGAGTATTTTGAGTGAAAAGCAAAACAAAAAACATTCAGATTTGCCGAAACTGTGACTCGCCTTATAATTGCAAACCTGCGGGATGGTTTCCAAACGAACCATCCACCTTAGCCGAAATCACCTCATCCTCATTAATATAGACCAGTATTCACCGAAGACACTAAAGGATAACGATGGCTAAGTCCTTGAACATCCTTCCCAATGGTCCAAAACAAATTAGATTAGAACTAAAGTTGCAAACAACCAAAAAGAGTGAACATCTTGAATGTTTTTGCTTACATCGACAATTGGGGCATCTTGTCTTGTCTTGAAATAAAAGTGTAAATTTTAACAATTCAACTAGAGCGAATGGCCCAGAGCGATTCTTTTGTGTAAGACACAGCACAGCTAACTAAACTGAACATTGCGATTCACAAGAATCTTGTTTATGGAACGTGTCCGCCAAAACTAATGATTCGGGGCTGAATTGGAAACACTTGCCTCAATCCAATATTGCCAATATATGTTCGCGCCATGTAAATCCTGAATCCTGCACTGAATTCAAACTTATTTTTCAGGGAGACCAAGTGCGTGTGTTTTGTAATTACTGCACAAACTTATACCCTGTACTAAACCAAAAGTTTACATTGGAAACGTGGAAAGTCAAGTCAAAAGGATTGGAGAAAGCAATCAGCGTCAACATCAACAGCCAAGCATCCCTCGAGGGCGATGGAAAGAGACCCAAGAAGCAAGTCAGTTCCAGAGCAAATATGTCAGCATAATTTAAATGGCAAACAACAAATTTGTGTAGTTTAGTCTTCTGCATTCACTCGTGGGCAAACAAACAAGGAAACGAATAGACAAACGCAAAGCTCGCCGCGACTTGTGGCCATTCGATTGTGTTTTGCACGTTTGCCTTGGAATGGACGACCATATAAAGTGTGAGACCTGCCTGGATGAATGCATGGCACGGATGGAGGCAAATACCCAATTCCCAGAACAGATTCTGCCATATAAACACACACAAAAAAGAACAGTAAAAAAGTAATGGTGTGGCCAGCAGCCAGCCAGAGAGTATCAAACTATGGGCGCAGTGCAAGCAAATGGTTATTTTGGAAAACATGCAAAACAATCGTCGTTTTTATAGTCACCAAAGAGCCAGTTTGCGAGTGGCCATTGCAATGGACTAAAGCCAATCGAATAGTCGAATCTGCATGGACCGTAATAATTTGAGTGGCCAAGCTGTGTGGGGAGCGTGTGCTCGTGACAGCTCGTGCAATACAGGAAGCAGGCAAGCACAGCATTTGTCTTCTAATCGTCTTACACGACCACCATTCTCTGCTCAGTATTCACAAGCGTTGGCCAATCACCCAAAAATCGTGGCAGCTCAAATGAACAAGTACTCCGCCGTGCATCCATTCCCGAGCAAAGATACCTTCCTCCATCGTTCCACACCACCGGAGGGTGTGCAACTTTAACGAACAAAGAAAAGTTTTGTTGCTTGAACAAAGAAGATGCAACCTTAAAAAAAGTTCAAGCAGAACAATACATCATGATCTCGCAATAGGGGAGCTTGTCCGGAAGTAAAAGTTTATTCCAATTTCAATGGTACAAAAGGTATTGTTTTCTAGGCGTAGATTCATGGTAGTGAAAGTGAAAAAACCGTGTCAAAAATGACGATGATTGGATGGTTTGCTTAGCACCGGCGGCGTGCGGATATTCGAGACTCGATAGCTGTGTTGGGCATGGCAACAAGGCGTATATGACCATTCTGGGTAAACATGGCCCACTGGACGGTTAATTAAGTCTGGTCGAGTTGTTAACATTTGTGAATGAACAGATTGCCTTGTCCGCCCACCACCACCACCACCAGGTGTGTCTATCTGTCTTCAACTCGGTTAATCTAAATTAATGTTTATTAACCTGCCAGCTATGGTCAGTGGAGCGCATTTCTCTGGGTTCCACTTTGGTCCAAGCAATCATGTGGAGGTGGTCTATTCCATATGGACGCAAGGTGTTGCAGACTGGGCTTGTGTGTTTCCAACACCGCACAATGTTGGTGGTGCTTCCGACGTTTCCATCGTGTCCAACAATAAGCATTCTGTTGGCGTTCACTACACCACTTCACCACTTCGAGTTTCAGCGCACAAAATTCAATGGTTCAATTAGTGTCCCACCATCAGGGCCCAAGGAGGAAACCAAGTTTGCTGACAGCAATTCATGCGAGTTTCAGGCCATTTTGGACCGATTCAATTTAATTAGAAAAGTGACAAAACCATTTGAATGTTGCTCGGGCAATGCAGCCCTTCTTTGTCATCAGGCAATTGGAAAGCATTTCAATTCCCGCAGAATGTGCCCGGGTAAATAGTGAAGAGAGTCAGTTAATTGATTCATTGTGCCCTGCTGGTCACTGGAATGATTTTGCAAATGTTCCAGCCGCTGGTTACATGACTTCTCTGCTGCTGCTTGGTGCTGTCACAATAAGCAATGCTAATTCAGGCGACGTTGATTGCAACGGAAATCACAACTTTTGTGACCATTATTCGCACTGGTAACGTAGTGAAGAGTGTCCACTCAACGCCGACTTGCCAAGTTCAAGTCCAAGTTGGTTGGGTCAATGAGCCTGGATGGGTGAAGCCTTGTGAACGATGTATTCATAGCGAGCAAGCAAACAAACGACAGAATGAACGAGCCGACACCCACTCTGGCCAGGCAATCATTTAAACGACACTTGACCTTGGAGAATGCACTAGTCCATTACCGTCCCCGACCGGCATTACCAGTGGCAGTGCACAGGGCCAATATATATTCAATTGGCAGCGACTGTGTCAAACCATTCCAAATATTTGCACTCAGTCATTGGCAAGGTATGGCCATGCGAGATGTGGCCAAAACATTGTCCATGTTGATCCAGTCCTTCCGGCAAGTTGGCACCCGGCAAGCAAGGCACTGAGATTGTGCGTGTGGATACGTGTGCAATGGATATATTGTTTCATGACAAATGGTCACCATGGACCAATAATAAGTTGTCCCACTGAATGGCCCCGGACTGAGAGTGTTTGTTACTTGAAAACACATTCACTCGGAATCGAAATGCAATCTGTTGTTTGCACAACTCGCAGCCTGGATCTTGACCAACTCGAAAGTGTCCTCACTGTCTCCGTTGCGGAATGTTCAAGTGACCACAGGGACAGCACCACCACCGCCACCAGCAGCACAGCATCAACAATCATGCGACGAATTTAAATGACACATTCTCAGTGGGCGATTTGTAACAATTGGCTTGCAGGGAACCGAGATGAATTCTGATTTTTTACTGGACTCGAAGAGGAAAAGAAAAACAATTTCCCATTCCATTCCTTTTCCAACGTTTGGTGCAATATGAAGTGGGCCACGGAGTCGCGTGCTGGGCCAATGTCAAATGGAAACTTTTCAATTTGTTTTTTAAATTTTGGTGTGTTCTTTTCTTTTTCGTCTTCTCCTTTTTGCATGAGAGTGTATCATAGGCGCATGTATGTGTCCTTGGGTTGGTTCTGGGGCCCAACCGACCAGGCCAGTCAACTCAATTACTATTGTGTGTGTGTGTGTGTTTAGGCTACTCGGAAAAACCAAAGCCATTTAAACTTTGAAAGCAGCCAAGAAAAGAAAAAAGAAGCAGAAGAAAGTGAACACACAAATATATTGGATACAACAGACCCCAGGTCTCGGCCGAGCACACAATTAAATTCTCAAATCTTATTAAATTCAATTAATTCACTTTACTTTAGCTGCAGCCACACACCTCACTTGCGATGCTTCATTCTGAATAGTTTGCTGAGCAAACACACACGGGCACAAAAATCAAGAGAGCGAGTAAAAAGAAGACAAGTTTTGTGCTTGCAACCATGGCACAAGAACAGGCACTTTCGGTTTGGGGCAGGCAGCAGACCCAAGAAGCAGGATATTCACTGTTTTGCCATTCACTTCGATGATTAATGTTGGTCGCAGTGAACTTGGTGTATTGTTTCCCGCTTCCTCTGGATTGTCACCGAACGACAATAAGGCACCAAGGTGAACTGAATTATCACCCAGAATGTGCTGGCTGGTGGATGGCAATTTTAAATGTACGCTTTTTATGTTTCACCCCGGGGCACGACCATTGGAAAGCATCTTGGCGGTTGAGGGAGCCATGATGCAACAACAAAAACAAACAAATTGCAGTGATTGTGGTTGTTGGCTCAGTGATATGACGGCACTCTATGGCCAGGTCACTCTGTGTTGAATATATTCTTGAAATGGTTTGTCCATCAAGCACAATATTAGCTCAAGTGCACAACTTTGTTATTGCTCGCAACGTGCAAACCGGAATCGGGCCTCCTCACGACGGAAGCCGCTCCTCTGGTGTGAATCGATCGTAGTCAAAAAAAAATATCGATTCCCAGTTTCGGTTCCAAATGGAACAACCACAACAAACACAAAAAATAAAATCAAATCGAAACTGATTCCCAAGCAAACACTTGCTGACGATGTACAACTGGCACTTGTTCAAACTGTAATTTACATTCTTTTTGGGAACAGAAGTTTTCCTTCCTTTTGGGGGCCGGGTCACCAGTTGCCAGAGCGGTGAGCTTCACTGCTCTGCACTCCAACTTTACTGCACTAATCCCAGGGCCCAAGTGCTCAAGTGGGCCAAGCCTGAGTGAAACCAAACCATTTCGAAGAGTATAAATTAAAAAAGTTTTACTGAGCGAGGGCAAGTTATACTGTCGGCGCACAGAATTATCAAGAACAGTCGGAATGCAAATGTTTCGATGAACTCGAGGGGAGGCAGTCCGCAGTGGGTGGAAAGGTTAACAATCATAGCCTTTTGGTTC